>JARHVA010003395.1:450000-702500 GCA_037957365.1 Torreya grandis | reverse complement strand
ATAGTTAAAGGATACATTAGATAATTTAGACTTAAAGGAATGAAAAGGAAATAATAGAGTTTGGATTGGGATTAAGAATAATTAGAGGAAAGACATGACTCAAAAGGCCCCTCAAGATAGATTCAAAGAGACAATCTTGAATCTTAAATCATTGGCAATAAGGATAAAAGTATGCAAACAAGAAGGCTAGTAAGTAACCTAAACTAGGGTAATGTTACTCTATTATCTAATATTGAGCATAATAACCTTATATAATCAATCAAATACAAGTTTTTGATAGGTTCTATTAATGATGATTTAGACTAAATAGAAAATAATGAAACTTGGGAACTAGTTCCTAGTCCTAAAGACAAGAATGTCATTAGAAATAAATGGGTGTTTAGGAACAAGTTGAATGAAGATGGAGAAGTCATAAGGAACAAGGTAAAATTGGTATGAAATGGGTATTCCAAAGTATAAGAGGTATACTTCAAGGAAATATTTACACTAATAGCAAGATTGGAATCCATTAGATCCTTTCTAGCATATGCAAGATTCAAAGTGTTCAAGGTGTACCATATGGATGTCAAATTTGCCTTTTGAAATGGGAACTTGGAAGAGGAGTTGTACATAGAGAAACCTTAGTGTTTCCCACTATTAAATAATGACTATATTTTTATATTTAAAAATGATATTTATGGTCTAAAGCAAGATCCTAGAACTTGGTATGCCAGATTGGGTAGGTATCTATTAAACTAAGGATTAAAAAGAGGAGTTAAATATATATATATATATATATATATATATATATATATATATATATATAATATATATAAAGATAGAATATTACCATAAATTTATTATATTTGTATGTGTGGATGACATCATATTTGGTGGAAATAATGAAAACATGACTAAGGCCTTTAGAGAGGTAATGAAGAATGATTTTGAGATGTCCATAATAGGATAACTATCATTATTTCTTGGATTGAAAATCTTTCAATATGAAAAAAAGTATATTCATTTCACAATCTAAGTACATAAGAGAGATGTTGAATAAATTCGAGATGAAATTTTTTAAGGTTGTTAGCACACCTATGATCATAGGGTGTAATTTGAGCAAGGAAGATGAATCTCCAAGGGTCAATAAGACATCATATAGGTCAATGATTGGAAGATTGTTGTACACCACTACCTCTAGACCTAACATCATGTAAGCAGTAGGTCTTTTGGGAAGGTTTCGAGAAGACCCAAAGAGAAATCATTTACAATTAGTAAAAAGTATACTTAAGTATCTCAAGGCAACTATGGAGTTTGGTTTTTGGTATACTATGAGTGAGGAGCTTGATTTGACAGCATATATAGATGCAAATTGGGTAGGGAGTCTAGATGATAGGAAGAGCACTAGTAGAGGAGATTTATTCTTAGGAGAATGCTTAGTATCATGGGTGAGAAATAAGTAGCCTACTATGGATCTATCCACTTGTAAGGTTGAATAAATTGTTAAAGATTCATGTTGCACTCAAGTATTATGGATGAGATGGACCCTAAAAGACTACAAGGTGGAGTATAATAGTCTTAGCCCTATATATTATGACAATATAAGTGTTATAAATATCTCAAAGAATCCTATCATGTATTCAAGGACTAAACACATTTCCATCAAGTATAATTTCCTAAGAGAGTACTTAAGTGAACAAAGTGTTAAACTTGAATGTGTCTCTACATAGGATTATATTGTAGACATCTTGACCAAACCACTTTCAAAGGAAACATTTGAACATCTAAGATAAGAATTGGGTGTAATTCCTAGCCCTAATAGTTATTGAGGAAGCCAAGTGCTTAGGGGGAGATAATCAAGTGGTTCATTAGCTCTAAGATAGGGTGATTAATGACAAGAATGTATGCATGGAGATAGGGGGATCATGTTTTTTTAGTGCCTCATAAACTCATAATCCTCAATGTTAAGTGTTGTTGTTGTAAGAGGTGTGATCCAAGAAGTTGTAGACATCACTTTGTTATTTATGTCAAAGGGGGAAAAAGTTTAGAATGAGAGAGATATTTCCTATTGAAATAAGCATCTGAGAGTGGTTTCCATCAATGAAAAATGGGTATATTATTGAGAATTATCATTGATGTCAAAGGTGCATCTTGTGAAGGATGATGTCAAATGTGACTAGGATTAGTCTAGCAGTGTACGATGTGACAAGATCCGTAAGAGAGTGTTGTATTGAGAATAATGTCATGAGAAAAATGCTAAGCACAGAATATACTAAGAGGGGGGTGACTCAGTATATTATATATCTTATAAATCTTTCCCTTAACCAAATTCCACTTAATCAAACATTAAAGATATGCAATAAAACTCAAACAATAAACATCCACACAAGACAGAGAGAGACACCAGATATAACATGGAAACCCAATGTGGGAAAAACCATAGAGAATCAATCTCAAATATATTTGTGAGAACAACCCCACAAGAGAACCATACCCCTTTGCCAAGTACAAACCTCAGCTTTAATTTGTGAGCACCACCCCATAGGAGCTTCAAACCCCTTTGCTGAGCACCAACCCAGCTATCATTTGTGAGCACCAACCCCTTTGCCAAACACCAACTTAGCAACAATTCATGAGCACTAACCCACAGGAGCACCAACCCCTTTGTGTATACCACACACCTATCTCTCAATGTTGCTATCTCAACAAATGATAGATCAATACAACATCAGCTTCCTCTCTCTCACTTTTGCTCTTCTAAGCTAGATATAACAAATACAAATCATCTCTCATAATTTCTCTTCTAAGCTAGATATTATAATATCAAATCAAACTCTCACTCCCACATTACAAATGGCTACTCAAGTCTTTATTTATAGCCTTCCAAATGACCTTTGGCCTTCCCCCTTTGTGACCTTTCATTCCTCATGGAAAATGCTACCAATCTTGGATGACCCTTCATATCCAAGCATTTGAAAAGTCATGTGGTGACCCTTCATGACCAAAAACGTCCTTCCCACTTTTGTCTTTATCTTTGGTGACTTTTTGTATTCCTTTAAGTGTCCCTTCATGATAAATTAACCCTTTTACTCTTTTGTCTTCACTTGGTGACTCTTGGTATTCCCCAAGATGACACTTCATGGGAAAATGTGTCCCATCCTTCTTTTGTCTTTATCCCGTGACTCTTTGTCTTCTCTATGGGCCCTTATTTTGTCTCATATGCAACCAAAAATATATTCATTAATATTAAATAAATATTAATTCATATTAGCCAAGATAAAAAATATTAAATGTAATGGGGCCTTTATCACCAATAATACTAAACCTTTGACATCAATGAAAATATTTCCAACAATCTCCCCCTTTGTCATTGATGGTAACCTCAATCCTGAAACTACCACATCCTGTCACCTACACATATCATCATCTAAAAACATATAGTAACTCCCCCTTACTGTAGCAACCTATACCTATTCCCTATACCTATTTTCTACACTTGTACCTATACCTATTATTCTCCCCCTTTGACATCAATGGGAAAGGGCCTACCTGGAGCTAACACTTAGCTCCCCCTTAATTGATGCTGAACCTTAATGGCAGGAAGTAATAGAAATTACTCCCAACTCCTCTCACTAATCTCTGAATGTATACTTTGATCGTGCCTTTGAGAAGATATCTCACAATACATACACATTTTTCCCTGTCCTCTGAGCATCTGCAATCAACTCATTTGAATCTTTTCTTCTAATCTCACAACCCTCTTTATGAAAATTTAATGTATATCCTTGATCACATATTTGACTAACACTCAACAGATTATGCTTAAGACCTTTTACATATAAAGCATTCTTAGTCTTAGTTATACCATAATTTAAACTCAAAGTACCTTTTTCGGCTATCCTGGCAGTGGTTTTATCTCCAAACCTCACTGTACCACCATTAATCTTCTTTAGAGAAATGAACTTACTTTTATCTCCTATCATATGCCTTGAACATCTGCTATCAGTTAACCATGGCTGATCTTTACCTCCCACATGCAGAGCTGTGTGCACCATCATAGAATCTTCATGTTGTTTCTTCTACCATGTACATGTCTGAACCTTCTTCCTGATGAATGGATCTTTGACACTCTAATTATTCTTCTTGATGAATGGAGCTTTGAACCTCTGATCCTTCTTGATTGACTCAAACACGCTTCTATAATACCGAGCTATGTGTCCAAAGTTGTTGCACTTGTAGCACACTATGGTCTCTTCATTAAAGCTTGATAGAGGAGCAAAAGAGTTGTGGCTTCTGCTTGACTCTACTTGACTTTCCTTCTCCTTATTTCTAAAATTGTTAGCTCTTTTTCTACATTCTACTTTCTTGTGACCATATCTATTACAATAAAAATAATAGCCATAAAAATAAGACCTGTCTATATATCTCCGACCTGATTGCCTTTTGTAGCTTTGTTCTCTCCATTCTTCTCTATTTGGAATGTCCTCTGTATTCTTCACTTCTCCCCTTTTTGTTTCCTCTTGTGCAAGAGCTTCAACATAGCTCTTTTTATTTTCAAATCTGATCCCTGTCTTATCTAAATTTGCTTTTTGACTTTCCAATATCTTATTCAGCATGTTAGTGCTATCCTCAAATCTTGAATCACTCACTACTTTATCATTGACTGCTTTCTGAATATCTTCTTTTAGGGAGGCAATTTCAATAACATACCTTTGACATCCTTATCTTGTTATTTCCAACTGTGCTGTGAGATCTTCATTCTTCTTGGCTTCTTCAAAGTGTGCTTGTAGATTTTCAATCATTTCCTTTGACTCTTGTTCATTTTTCTTGATCTGGTGCTTTAACCTTTGATTCTTCTTCTGAACAACTTCTAACTCTTCTAGGGCACAATTGAGTTGTCCTTCCATATCTACTTCAACTTCCTCCTCTTCTTCTTCTTGATCATCATCATGTATGGGCATGAATAGAATCTCTTCATCTTCTGAATCGCTAACTCCACTATTTTAAATTGAGCTAGGGTCCTTAGAATATAGTCTCTTATTCTCGAATCCCTTCTTGGATTTGCCTTTGAAATTATTCTTATATGTAGGCTTTTATTCTTCTTCATCTTTAACCTTATCTGGGCATCTAGCTAAAAAATGTCCAATCTTTCCATAATTAAAACATTTAAAAGGTAATTTTCCTTGATATTTACGTATTCCTCTTTTTGGCCTACGAATGAAAAGTGCTTCGTTGTCATCTTCATCATCACTGGAACTATCACTTAATTCTTGAATCTTAGCTTTCTCCTTCTTTGATGTCTTGAAATCTGCTTCTCTCTTTGAGGGTTTATCTTGTGTTGTCCACATCTCATATGCTGTGAGAATACCATGAAGCTCATCCATCTTCAGCTTGGCTAAATTCTTCATCTCCTTGATTGCCAAAACCTTTGCATCATATCTCATTGGTAGAGATCTCAAAACATTTTGCACCACCATTGACTCTTCTAATGTTTCTCTAAGACCTTGAATCTGATTTACTATCTGATCAACTCGCAAAAGATAACTTGCTATATCTTCTTCTTCCATCTTCAAATTTTCAAATTGCCTTCTAAAAGTTTGCAATTTAGCTTGTTGTACCTTTCCATCACCTTTGTAAATATTCTCATGTTTTACCCAAGTTTCATGAGCAAATTTACATTGCATAACTTTAACAAATTCAAATTCACATAAGCCATATAAAATAGCAATTAAAGCTTTAGCATTACATTCACTTGCCTTCTTTTCTACTGGAGTAATTGTAGATGTCTGTGGTTCTTCATATTCCTCCACAACTGATTTCCATATATCGAATCCAAGGGCCACCAAATAAACCTTCATTCTCATGTTCCAAAAATCATAATTCATCCCATCAAACAAAGGTGCCTTATTTGTAGAAAATCCTTCCTGTGACCCAGCCATCATGCTTTCCCAATCTACCTTCAAGCTGTAAAACTTTTCAAAAAGGAACCTGCTCTGATACCAATTGTTAAGCATGGAATACACTGAGAGGGGGGTGAATCAGTATATTATATATCTTATAAATCTTTCCCTTAACCAAATTCCACTTAATCAAACATTAAATATATGCAATAAAACTCAAACAATAAATATCCACACAAGACAGAGAGAGACACCAGATATAACACAAAAACCCAATGTGGGAAAAACCACGAACAATCAATCTCAAATATATTTGTGAGAACAACCCCACATGAGCACCACACCCCTTTGCCAAGTACAAACCTCAAATTCAATTCATGAGCACCACCCCACAGGAGCTTCAAACCCCTTTATCAAGCACCAACCCACAGGAGCACCAACACCTTTGCCAAGCACCAACTCAGCAAAAATTCATGAGCACCCACCCATAGGAGCACCAACCCCTTTGTGTATACCACACACCTATCTCTCAATGTTGTTATCTCAAAAAATGATAGATCAATACAACATCAGCTTCCTCTCTCTCACTTTTGCTCTTCTAAGCTAGATATAACAAATACAAATCATCTCTCATAATTTCTCTTCTAAGCTAGATATTACAATATCAAATCAACCTCTCACTCCCACATTACAAATGGCTACTCAAGCCTTTATTTATAGCTTTCCAAATGACCTTTGGCCTTCCCCCTTTGTGACCTTTCATTCCTCATGGAAAATGGTGCCAATCTTGGATTACCCTTCATATCCAAGCATTTGAAAAGTCATGTGGTGACCCTTCATGACCAAAAACGTCCTTCCCACTTTTGTCTTTATCTTTGGTGACTTATCGTATTCCTTTAAGTGTCCCTTCATGAGAAATTTTCCCTTTACTCTTTTGTCTTCACTTGGTGACTCTTGGTATTCCCCAAAATGACTCTTCATGGGAAAATGCGTCCCATCCTTCTTTTGTCTTTATCCCATGACTCTTCGTCTTCTCCATGGGCCCTTATTTTGTCTCATATGCAACCAAAAATATATTCATTAATATTAAATAAATATTAACTCATATTAGCCAAGATAAATAATATTAAATGCAATGGGGCCTTTATCACCAATAATACTAAACCTTTGACATCAATGACAATATTTCCAACAAAAAAGAGAAAGAGAGAATTTGAAGGAAACTAATGTCTTATGTTTTCATGAAGGTACATGTCACTAATGACAAAAAGAATAGGAAGCTTAGTCATGGCATGAAAAGGTATGTGCATGAAAATGGATGAACAAAAGTACATGAAGTATATATGGAGCTATTTGAGCATGTATGAAAGGATTTAAAGTATTGATAGGAATTTTAGGGTGAGATTATAGTAGTAGGACCTTCAATATAGGTTTTTACCTATACCTCTCTTAGAAAACATGTATGAAAATATTTAAAGTATTCATATGAGTTTTAGGGTGAGCTTATAGGAGTAGGACCTTCAATCTAGGTTTATACCTTGACCTCTTTTAGACCTTGCCTAGCCTAATGAGGTATGAAGATAATATTTCAAGGAAAGTATGCATATGTGAGCATGGAAGTATGTGAGATAATGTTTTTAGGATTATTCAAAAAGTTTGAGGTTATGGTTTGAAGGAAATTACATGAAACACTATTCTAGGCCTTCTCAAGTTCACAGAATAAGGGTTCAAGACCCAAAAAGTACTTTTAGACATTTTTTGGCATGTGTAACCTATAAATTGGAACTTGAGATATTAATAAATGATGGGGAGGGGTCCTAGATAATATCTCTAGGAATTGGTTTTGGATTTAAGGGGTAGTCCTTTATGAATAATCATTAACACTAAAACCTATGTTAAACCTCCCTAAAACCCTAATAAGGAACTAATGAGAAATATATTTTTCAAATCAGATCATAATTGATTAAAATTCCTATATAAACTATTATATCATGTACTAAAATCTTCCATCTACCTCTAAATGGTGGTTGTTAGTTAGATAAGAGAGAAAATGCATAGATATAGGCTTATCTGTGAAGAAATTATTATAGCTCTCAAAAGTTGTATTATTAAAGAAGAAAAAATGAATGGAAGAAGAAGATAAAGACTCATTTTTCATATCCATGATGATTTATGTATATTTTATATCCTTCAAGATTTCTAGTTTGGTCATCAAAGTTAACTAGTCACAAATAGACATAATGGTGTGAATAGTGAAAAACCTAAGCAAAGATGAGAAAATAGATTTGAGGTTATAATCATGTTAGATTGATGAAAAAAAGTGATTGAATATTTTATTTATGAATTTTAATTCATTTTCATTATTTGAATAATTTTTGGAGGTTAGTGAATATGGTGAAAAATTGCTCAAAATGACCTATCTAGTTGAGATAAGACTGTGTGATATAGGGTTAAGAAATTGGTCTGGAAGACCAATATTTGAAATTATACCATACAAATTTTTAATATTTATTATGCATGTGTGTGTGTGTGTGTGTGTGTGTGTGTGTGTGTGCATATATATGTATATACATATATACACAGATATATATATATATATGTACATATATATATGTACATATATATTTGTGTATATATATATACATATATATGTATATATATATATATGTATATATATATACATATATATATACATACATATATATGTATGTGTGTATATATATATATACACACACACACACACACACACACATATATGTAGACTCTTGTAATGATTAATTATGCATGTAAATGTTCTTATCACACACACACACACACACACACACACACACACACACACACACACACACACACGTATGTATGTATGTGTATATATTTGTGTGTGTGTGTGTGTGTGTGTGTGTGTGTGTGTGTGTGTGTAGGAATATTTACATGCATAATTATTCATTACAAGAGTCTACATAGGTGTTTTAGGTCTAAGTCACCATGACTAGTCCTTAAGGTAAATTAGTATTTCTAAGAGATTAAGATGCAAAGATGTTCTTGAGCCCTTGACTCCTATTTATAAGTATTCCAAGAAATTAGTGATGAACCTAAGGTCATGGATAGCATATATACATGTCTTTTTTGTAATATTTAAATATATTAAGGGTGTTTAATCTTATTTTTTTAAAGATAGACCTTTAAGTCACACATGCCTAATAGGGCAGTTTGTCTTTAAGAAACTTTCATGATATGGATGAAAGATATACGTATAAACAAGCATGGAGGAGGATAGTATAGGTCATTTAATATGTGATTTAATTATTATTAATTTTTGGGTAAATCCATCTAGTCCCAAGAGGATCAAGATTTGATGCTAAGAAGATAGACGTAATGCAATTAGGTCTCTATGAGACATAAAAGAGAGATAAGGCCTAATTAAGTTATTGAAAAATAAAAGGGGTTCATAGTTAATTTTAATCATGTTTATAAAATTTTATAATACCTATTCTATGGTCTAACTAATGATGTTTAAAGTGTATGGCCAGCTAAGTGGTGTGTAACCATGAGACTTGTATATATAAAAGGTAGTTTAGGCTTAAATGAGAAGCAATTGTAAGCAAATAAAATATTACTTGGTAGAGAATAATGAGGTATTTAAATGAGAAAAGAAAATTATATTAGAAGTGTGTTGAACAAAAATTGATGAGGTGCCGGAGTGAGTGCTAAGTCACTTAGGGAGTTGGTGCTTCTTTGCAAGTAGGAGCATGTTAAAGCCTAGTCAAGTGGGCGCTTGATTGAAATGGGGTTGGTGCTCTAAGTTAAGTTGGTGCTCAATATAATTTGATATTTTTTTTATTAATATAGCCCATTTATAGGGATCATAGTGGGTTTTCTTCCCCTTGAGGGTTTCCCGCTCATATGTGTGTTTTCTTGTGTTATGTTAATGTGAACGATCCTTATGCATTACTACATCTTAATGTTTCTTTTATAGTTCAAGAATGATTGGATGTAATTGAAATAAAGTTTTTGGTACACTAATTCACTCCCCTCGCAGTGATTATAAAACCTATAAAAATTTATTAATGCAATTATTTTGATTGTCAGTATGTGGGTGATATGCAACCCTAAAGTTTAGTCATGCACCCAAAGTTAAATTTAGAGTTAACAAATATATATATAAGCCATTCTTCGATCATGATCTGATATGGTATTCTATATAAAGCCATTAAATTGATAGACTTATTTTAAAAACCTCCTCACAATATTTGGTGCATCATCTATCAAATTTACATGGATAAAATGTACTACCTTGGTTAGTTTATTGACTAGAACCAAGATCATGTCATACTTGTTCCATGACAATGGTAATCGTTGGATAAATTCTATACTAATCATCTACCATTTTCAGACTAGTATGTCATGTAGATATAAAAATCCATCTAGATGCACATGTTCAAATTTCACTCATTAGCATTCTAAACAATGTGATACAAAAACTTTATTTATTCCCTTCCATAAATAAAGTGGTTTAATCTTTATCATAAGATATTTTACTCTTGGATGTCCTAAATATGGGGCATTGTGCAATTATTTTAGAACGATGCTCCTCAAGTTCTTCTAATCTAACACATATGTCCTTTTGTTATATCATAGAAGACCATCATTATCAAAGATGTATCCTTTATACCTAGGATTCTAAGCATTTTGAGTCAAGGATTTCTTGACTTGATCATAGAATTAATCCCCTGGAGAGAACTCAATCACACAATCCCTAAAAGCATTCCTAAAAGTATCAAAAAATGTTATGTACCTTCTACAACTTAAAGCATCAAAAAATATATTTTATTTACCTTTGATGTAATTAATATCAAATTCATAGTCAGCCAAAAATTATAACCAATGCGTTTGATGAACATTCAAATTTGGTTCAGTGAAAATGTATTTGAGCCCCAAGTTATTAGTCTTGAGCTCAAACAACTTTCCCAATAAATAATGTCTCCAAACATGTATGGACAATTGTTGCAAATTTAAGGTCATGAGGGGAATGATTCACCTCATAAGGCATCATATTCCTTGAATCGTAAGCTGCTACTACACCATCTTTAATAAGGAATCCTCCTAGTCTATTCCCTGACACATCTATGATAACAAAAAATTAACCATTGGGATCAAGAACTCTTAACATTGGTGCTGAAGTAAGCCTTATTTTTAATTATTGAAATGCTACTTCACACTTATATAACTAGATAAAACTTTTGATTTGTATGCTGTAAATAAGTGGATTATCTATCTTGGAAAAACTTGAGATGAATTTCATGTAATAACCTTTTAATCTCATAAAACTCCTCACCTCATGCACTTTTCTTATTGTTGACCACTCAATAATAGATCTTATCTTATCTAAATCAACATAAACACCATTTTTTGAGATAATATGTCCTTTATATTGCACTTTATTTTTGAAAAATGCACACTTTGATAATTTTCCATATAACCTGTGCTTCCATAGACATTGCAAAACCAGCTTTAGTTATTGAAGATATTGTTCTTCATACTTAGAGTATGTAATAATATTGTCTAAAAATACCAAAACAAAATGATCAAAGTAATCTTTAAACACATTTTTCATGAGATTCATGAATGTTTTAGGTTATTTCTCAACCCAAATGGTAATATAGTTCATAATGCCCATAGTGAGTTTAAATGTCATCTTTAGAATATATTCATCTTTTATACTTAATTGATGAATCCAGATCTAAGATCAATCTTAGAAAAGATATGTTTTCCTCACATTTGATTAAAAAGATCATCTATTCAAGGTAGTGGATACCTATTCTTGATGGTCCCTGTATTCAACATTCTATAATTAATGCAAAGTCAAAGAGTGCCATCCTTATTATTAATGAAAACAAATAGTGTACCCCATGGCAACACACTTGGTTTTATCAACCCTTTAAAAAATAATTCTTGAATATGCACCTTTAATTATACTAATTTAGTGGTTTTAATTCGATATAGAGCCTTAGACTAAGGATATGATCTTAGTTTCATATCAATTGAGAAATAAAATTCTCACTTAGGATGCAATCCTAGAAATTCTTATGGATAGATATCATGAAAATTTCTAAGGAAAGGATAATATTCAATTGATGTTTCCTTAGTTTCCTCCACTTCATTTATCTTAATGACAAATTCTTGACATCCTTTTCTTTGGGCCTTCTTTATTTATATTTCAGAAATATTCCTAAACCTTAACTCCCTTTTCTCACCTTGAATTAATATCTCATTTCTAGAATCATTAAGACACTTAACCCATTTTAGATAATAATCAACCTTCGATTTATGCTTCACAAGCCAATTGAAACCTAATATCACATCATATGATCCAAGTGGTACTACATAAATATCCACAACCGTTGTGAATTATGGAAACC
Organism: Torreya grandis; assembly: GCA_037957365.1. Classification (NCBI taxonomy): domain Eukaryota; kingdom Viridiplantae; phylum Streptophyta; class Pinopsida; order Cupressales; family Taxaceae; genus Torreya; species Torreya grandis. The sequence goes on along the minus strand of JARHVA010003395.1, from coordinate 690,202 downwards.
TAATTTTTATTTCTACTAAATACTTGTCCACCTATCTACCAATTTGGGCTTTTAATCCCATGATAAACTTCCTAATCCTAAAGCTCTCATCAATATGATACTAAGGTACATATTTAATAATTTTGGTGAACTATTCTAGGTACTCACTCACTAACAAGTATCCTTACTTTAGATTTTAAAAATCCATAAGATTCTAATAAAAAATAAGGCTATGGAATCCACCATGATCTAAATAATATCACAAACTATTCCTAGATAGTGGTGGTCAAATTTAAATTCATTTCTAATTTCTTATTGGCCCACCATGTAGTTGCTTTTATAGCCAACTAATAAACTCCTCAAAAAGCCTTGGTGACCTTGGAGTAGTTTCAAAACTTTAAATAATTCTCTATTTCATTCAACCATGCTTTATCTCTATCTCCCATAATTGATTTATCAAACTTAAGTGGATTCACCTTTTTCATATATCTTACCAATTTTGTGGCCACATGCACTCTCACATCTTGAGGCACTTCCTTGTGTCTCTTCTCTTGAGGATTCCTAGTCAGTAAGATGCTCTTCATGCTCATCCTATTGGGCCTCTTCCTTATGTCCATGAATTTATTGCTTCATGGCTACAACTCCATCCCTAGTCTCATTCATGGTCACAAGAATATGATCTAACTTTCTTACTTGTTTAGGATCAAATAAAGGGTTATTTGATAGAGGTATAATCATTGAGAGGGGCTAAATTAGTGATCCTATAAAATCCAAATTTAATTTCAATCCTTTCAAGTTATTAAATAATTATGCTAAGCATTCATGAATCATACACAACATTCATATCAAAGATCAATAGAGACAATGCAAGATTGATCACATAAAACGTGACATATGAGAGAAACCCTCTTGGGGGAGAAAACCCAATGGAAATTTAAATTAGAATACTATCCTATAAAATAAAGAACCAATTTATCCTATATGTAACTAATCAAGGAACTACCATCCCTATTTAGTTAGACTACAATCCTATAAGGTGATACCACACCTGTTTAGCTAAGCTGCAATAACAACTAGACCTTTAACAAGTTTCTCCTCAAAATGAGGCTACAAGCCCCTTATATTATAAGATATCACAAAAACACATATGAACACATTCACATTTGCGATAATGAATACAACACCTAATGATGGACCTCTAGTTATCACTCTTTACCTTCACTCATACTCAATTTGTAAGAGCCCTATTTTGCCAACAAAATTATGACCTATAGGTCATACAAATAATTAACATTTTTTTCTAATTTCATCCCATCCATATGGAAAAAATCCTTTTCTTCACTTCAAAAAATTTGTTTCTCAAATACAAATCACACCATGAAGTCTCTCATAAAGTCTCTTTTCAATGTCTAAAAAACAACACATTTGGTTCCACTATTTATAGAGCATACTTGATAATCAATCATATTTGTTAACCATATGTATGCCTTAGCCCTTAAAGAATCTATCATATAAATACATATCTAAAAATAATCTATATAGGTCAGCCATAGCATCTGTGGGTCACCTTAAGTAGTTACACCTTTAAATTAGGCCCATGTAGCTTGATTTAATTATTTTAGGAATATTTATGTATTATTCATAATTTATTTAAACAGTGTGAGTAGTAATTAGTAAATAAATATACAATAATTAATCTAATAATTTTTGTAAATTATATTTCAATGCTTACCTTTATAAAAATAGTAATAAGATGGAGAAAATAAGACTTTGCTAGAAACTGGTTGATACGATTGAGATAGGATCTGAGATTCACTATGCATGATTGGGACACTCACAAAATAAGATCTAACCTTAATTTTATTATTATACAAGAGCACTAAAATTATATAAAAGTGGCACTTATGTTGTAGTCTACCTCTACCATTATTTTCTTGAGGATCTGTGCTTTTTAAATTTTGTTCACCATGTTTGTGTGACCCTATCTATGAAGTTTTGGAGCTAGAAGTCTATAGAACTCCCTGTAGAGTACATTATCTCTTCAAACCCTATACTCCATTATTGATTTGATGAATTTTGAGAAAGAGGGGGGATTATTATTTTTAATATTCACTAAGCATGTGTCCACACCCATTATGTGGGCATGGTACCTACATACAAATACTCTCAAGAGGGATCAAGCTATATGTAGTTCTCCCACTTGATGTGCTTTGTGAAATTGAGTGTATGAATATGAAAAATGATAAACTAGATGTACTTGATGTGGCTAGGGACTAGTGTAAGGATTTAAATAAACTTGTAAGTGTATTGGCTACTTATATACAAATAATAAGGAAGATTACTTGAGTAGTTTTGATTGTATTCTTGCTTACTTATTGATAATTACTAACTCTTTCCAAATGATATTTGAGTGGGATTTTATAGGGATCTATTGGTCATGGGTTGAATGAGCTTGTATTAAGATAACACGAATAATGATAGGGAACTAGAAGGAATGGATTAGAAGGGCTAGAAATGAGCTTGGAAAAGAGAATCATAAGTGGATAAGAGTGGCACTAGTGTTATAGTCCTACTGTGGTACTATTATCCTGAGCAAATGGGACCTGAGGGGTTGATCTATCATTGAAAGAGGAGTCGAGCTTAGTTTGGATTAGGTATAAAAGGCTACAGATGATTGGGAATTAGTAAAAATGATTCCTATGAGGTTCATGAGAGAAATCAAGAGGGACCTAAGGGTTGTGTTTCATTATCCATGCTTAAATTACCAATTTTTGCATTTTATATGACTACAATTGACCCCCCCTTTTATTCTAGTGATGTAGTAGAGAAATATACTAGGATAAAGGAGAAATAGAAAGTGTACCTAAACTTACCTACAAGGGTGGATATCATGAATCTATGTGATGTTGGGTGTGCATAAAGAGAGTAAGATGTGAAGTATCAAATTGTAAAAGAAAACAAAGAGTATATCAGTTCTTATTAGACATTCTATATTTAAAATAAGAATGTACAAAGTTGGGTAAGAGAGAGACAAAGAGAAAGGAATGAATACACCTCATTAGATACATAGACCAATATAAAACCTATCGTGATGTTGAGTTATGATGAGTAATGTTGGATGATGTTGTACAAGAGTAATATCATGAATGGAGTTGAGTGTTCAATTACTTGGAATTGGCTCAAGAATGCAAAGGCTAGCCCTTTAGCTCCATTGTCTCCCACTAAGTAAAGTTAGGAGATCATGAATGTGCTAATTAATGCTTGGAATATGTGTCTTATTCCTCTAAATTGGTGGCTCAAGAATACAAAGTCTAGCTTATACCTTAGTTCCATCATTGACCCATGAAGTGAAATTATGAACTGATACTAGTATAAAATGTGTGTCATATGAGATGTCTCCTAAAACCCATGAATGCACTATGATTTAAATTTTTTTCATAGATACCCAAATATAGGCTATAAATTAGGCCACTTTTGGCCACTATGAAAGATGGAGATTAGGCTTGTATGAAAGCCACTCCACTAGTGCACTAGGCTTGTATGAAAGCCATTCTGAAATGTGAAAGTTAGTCTTGTATGAAATCCATTCAAAAATGATGCCAACCAGCTACATATTGAATAAGCCATGCAATTATTGAGAATGCCTATGTAATGTTGAACTCAAAAAGGAAATAAAAGAAAATAAATGCACTGTGTACATTGCCCCTAATCACTGTTGTCTAAAACATGGATTTTGATCTAGAAGTTATACCAACTATCATATTTGAAAATAGAAGTGAGAGCCATCATGCTATGCATAATTCCCCCTATATCTATATTCTCTAAACAAAAGTGTACTAAAAATTGCTAATTTTAAACTGGTCTAGCTATGCAAAACTCTATCTAAACCTACTTTTTTGCCTACTTCTAGAAAGTCTATTTGTTTTGTTATTTGGATAGGAGCACCAAAAATGGATAGTACTAGCACCAATGTTGTATTCCAATCTTGGATCTATTGTCTTAGGCCAAATCTAGTAACTATTCTAGCATTTTCACTATCTACTTAGTCTATTTTGATTGGTTTGATGTTTGGTTATAGTTCTAGGTGTTTTGAATGCTATTATTTTTTACTATTAGGAGCTTTGATGTCTATGAAAAAACCCTTGTTTGTTACCCCCTCTTCTATGGGTAGGAATCAATACCTTGTAATGAATTCCCTTAGAAGAAATAGCGTTACAAGTGTGTTATGCTACAAAGATACATGATATAGCATGGTTTGTAATGAGAGATTGTTAAATAAATAGGGGTATGCCTAGATAGATATAACAATGTAATAGCATATTCAATGTACTAAACTAAAACAAGAAATATGGCTATTTGTTAGTTTTTAGTTGTCATGGAAGGATGGAGCATGATGTCCATCATGAAATGTAAGAAATAAATAAAAATTCATGATGTGGATCATAGAATTTAAAACAATGATAAGTAAATAAGAAACAAACACACAAGGCAAGAAGCATACAAGGGTGGCCAAGGGACAAACAAATAAGGGACATGCAAATATGTCACTCATACTAGAGGGAAAACATATAAGCATGTTCAGATGCCACATACACATACAATTGAAAAAATCAAGGTTGGCGTGGAAGCCACAATCAAATATAAGAGTACATGTAAAGGACATTGGAAAATGTTCTAAGGAACGCACAAGACATAGAAGCAAAGGACATTAGAAAATGTCCTAAGGCACATACAATAGACAATTAGGAACTAAGAAATGCAATCATATCTAGCTATGTAAAGTAAGAAAAGATAGCATGTAATAATTGGAAATACAATCACATCTGACTAATCAAAGCAAGAGGGAAATTATGCAAGACATATTAGTAAAAGACTAGGTATATGCTAAGAAATACACAAGTGTTATACACTAACAAGTATCGATAGAGTAATCTATGTAAGCTAGTAAGTAATTTGCATCAACATGATAACTAGAGTGTGTGGTTTAGGAATGACATAACTTGGATGGTGTAGTTAGGTAGAATATGCCCCAAGTGGGTATGTATATCAATGTATGACTTGATGTAGAAGTAGGATGCTCCCTCAATGGGTAGAGTGAAGCAATCAAAGATCTATATGTCACTGCACACACTCAAAAGAGATCAATTGAAGCATGGTAATGTAGATAAATTGACAAACAATAGCATATAAAAACAAATTTAAGTCTAGAATGATAGTAGAAAGGTAAAGCATGGATTATGCTTACAATCAAAATATTTTTGGTGTTTTTGAGTTATTTGAATGTTTTCATATTTTGAACTATTTGAATGTTTTTATTTTTGATATTTTGAATTGTTTTTGAAATTTTTGAGAATTTAAAGCTATGTACAATCAATCATATGAAGACTATGTACAAGAAATTGAAAAGGATTATGTATAATTAAATTGGGAAAGGATAATACTAACCGATGAGTCTCATGTGAGACTCCCTATAATGATATCTTGTATCAAGGAGAGGAATCATGCATGATCATGAAGCATGATGGAAATGCTAAGTCTATTGATTTAAAAGTTGTATATGTTATAAATGTTATAAAATATCTAAAGTGGAAGCTAAGTGTGGGGTCCCCCTATAACTCTAAGAAGTGGGTGAAGTTGTATGGATTTTAGGGACCCATTTGATAGTAGTAGAAGCTATCTAAATATATGTTCTATGAATAGATGCATGCGATCTCAATGATATTACCCTAGGTGTGAACACTATAACTTAAATCTCTCTATAATATTGAATCTATGGAGGTGTATGGTATCACTATACTAGTGATGGATGCCTCAACTATATCTGAATCAAAATTGGAGGAGGAACTATAACTGGTGGAAAAAACTAAAATTGGTGGCAAAATTGAAACTGGTGACTGTAGCATAGGAAATGGCTTTAAAGTGGGTAGTGGTACATATATGAAACCCCATCAATTGTAACAACCTAATTAACATCAATTAATTTCATGCATCCATGAATTGTAGAATGTACTTCTCAAATTTTTTGAATCCATGGTTGACCAAGTAGCATATCTAAAACTCTTACACTAAGACCTATAGTAAATGGTGTAGCCACATGTGTTGGACCAAATTGTAAAATAAGTATGATATCACCTAATGAACTCTATATGCTCCCACTGAATCTAATGATAATTGTGTCTATCATGGTAATATTTTGCTCTAAATATCCCAAATGCTAAAATAATGTCGTAGTACATATGTTCACACTAGATCCATTATCTATGAAAACACTATGAATAGGATGATTATGAATGTAAGCTATGATAAAGAGTGCATGATAATCTGAATCATCCTAAATGATCTTCTACTCTAAGAAAGAGATGGAAGATCTAGCTAGAACTCTATAACTTTATACACAAATCATGCTGTTTAAAGTATGTGTCGCAACTGAAGGTGCCCTATACGTATCTAGTGGTAGATGTCCATGATATGCATGGTGAACCCTTGATGTGTCCATTATATCCTATTTAGAATGTTGTCGAAAGGGATCTGAGAATATTTTTAAAGCTTTATCCTATGTTTTATTTTCCTGATCAACTAAAGTTCTAAGATCAATATGATTACCATCTATCAAATCTTGTATCTTGTGTTTTAAATTGATGCATCTATTTGTTGTATGGCTTGGTGCCCTATGAAACTCAAAAAATGCATGATGATCATATCCCTATGGAAGAGGCTTTGTTGGGTCAACTTCATAAATATGAGGGAGATATATGATGTTACATTCTAATATGTACTATAAAACATTGTATAGAGAAACTAGTAGATTGGTGAAGGTTCACTAAGGAGGTATTGATAAAACCACTCACTGAGAGGGTTCAAATGCCACATTAATTATCAGTTGATTCTAAATCTTGTTATCATTGACCTTGAATTTGCATGGGACTTTGTTGTTACTCTTGTTTGTTATTTTTGAGATACTTATGTACAAGAATTTTCCCATTGAAATTTGTTTGATTTCTCTTTCCTTTAGTGTGCGATATAATTTAGTGAAAGAAGAGAATCTTTTGAACATGATATATTCATGTAAATATGGTAGAATAATCTATTGGATGAGATCTTGTAACTCTTGATCAGCCATGGGGATAGTCATCTTAGCCAAAATAGTCTTATATCAGAGAACATAATTTGTGAGACGCTCATTTGACCTTTGTTTCTATTATTCAACTTGGACATATGAAACCTTATCACAAATTTTAATGCTAAAATGAGCTAGGAACATGTCATATAAAGGATTAAATGCGTTGATCTACTGATTCAATATATTGTAGAACCATTGTAAAGCATAATACTTTAGGCTCTATGAAAATATCTTTGTAAGTAGATAGTCATTTGGTACATAATCCAAGCATGTTGCATGAAAATATCTCAAATGTGTCTCTGGATCACCCTTTACATCATATAAATTAATCTTGGGTTGAACAAAACCTTTTGGTAAGGGTGTAGAAGTAATGTGATGTGTCAATGGTGTATGTAATAGATCAAAAGAATCCAAAGCCTACATAGGTCTAGAGGCACCTTGCTCAAGATGTATCATCTTGGATTGAAGATATTTTATCTCTTACACAAGGGCTACCACATCAGGAGATAAAGATGTACTAGTTGTAGCTAGTGTCATAGAGGTAGGTCGGATTGCTATAGGGGGTTTTTGAGACATAGTTACCCTTATAGTGTCATTTACAACTAGTTGATTTTAAGGAATAGAAGATTAAACTTTGTAGGATCAATTATTTGTTGAGGACAACTTCATTATCAACAATTGGTGGAAGTGGATTAGTAGTCCAATGTGGTGGAGCATGAGCATTGGTGTGTATATCATCATTGTTATTTTATAATGCTCATTATCAGAGTTATACTTATTAAAATTAGTGTAATCTAGATGTGTAGAATCTAGATTTCCTTGATAGATTTCAAGATAAGAGTATGATATTGGGTCTAGTCCTAGAGTCTTTCTCAAAAACATTGTAGGATCAAGTCTTTGTTGAGGACAACTTCATTTTCAACAATTGGTGGAAGTGGATTAGTAGTCCAATGTGGTGGGGCATGAGCATTGGTGTGTATATCATCATTGTTATTTTATACTTCTCATTATCAGAGTTATAATTATTAAAATTAGTGTAATCTAGATGTGTAGAATCTATAATAAGAACCTGAGTTCATTTTATATCCATGGTTGATGGTCTAGTTTATAGAATCTAGGTGAATTTAGGAGGATTGCCACTAAGTCTTGCACTTCATCTTGAAGGAAAAGTTGCAAGAAACTTAGGTGTCATAAGGAAAACAACTTGGATAATAGTAGGAAAAAAAATGGATATAATCTAAACAAGAAACTAGAATATGCATAAAAAGGATATGAATTTATCATACATGTAAGGTGATACCTTAAAAAGTAAATAGGAACTAGTACATGTAACTGGGGTTTGAAAGATGACTATTTTGAAAAATTACTATAAAGTTTTAAAATTGAAAGTGAATTTTTTGGTTAGATATGCAAGTAAAAATCAAAAATTTATTGAAAAGTTTGTGATTAAATGAGACCTAATATATAAAACTAGGGTTTTGAAAGATAATTTTTTTTAACAATTACTATGAAATTTTGAAATTTAAAGTGAATTTTTTAGTGAAATATGCAAGTAAAAAATAATAATTTTATTGGAAAATTTGTGATTTAAGGAGACCTAGAAGATGCAACTAGGGTTTGGGAAAATAATATTTTTTAGAATTACTATTGAATTTTTAAATTTGAGTGAATTTTTTTATTTAAATACGCTAGTAAAATATCATAAAATGATTGGAAAATTACCAAGAAAATACTGGGACCTAGTATGGGCAACTAGGGTTTGAAAGAAAATTATTTTAAAATTTAATGTTATTTTTTTATTTTATTATGTGGCTAAAAAATCAAAAAATATAATAAAAATCAAAAGGAAATTTACCATAGGGTTTTTAGGGTTTATATGCACAAATGGAGTAATTTAGGTTCACCAAATGATTTAATAATTTTGAGAATATTGGTTTATTATTCCTAATTTAGTTAAAAGGTTTAAGTAGTAAAATTAGTAAATAAATATGAAATAATTAAGCTACTAGTTTATGTAAATTATATTATAATTTTTACCTTTTAAAAACATTAATAAGATGGAGTAAATAAGACTTAGCTAGAAATTGATTGATATGGTTGAGACAGTATCTGAGATTCATTATGTAGGACTGGGACATTATCGTAAACTAAGATCTGACTTTAATTTTATGATTGCATAGAAGCACCAAATGTGTATAGTGGTGGAAATAGAACTATATTCCACTTTTTCCACTATTATCCTAAGGATCTAAGATTTTTAATTTTTGTTCACCAGGATTGTGTGACCTTGTCCATGAAGTTTCAGTACTTGGAAGTCTATAGAGCTCCCTATAAAGTATATTATTTCCTCAAACCCTATTCTCCATTTTTTGTTGAAATTTTTGAGAAAGGGGGGTGTTAGTGTATGTAAGATTCACTAAATGTGTATCCACACCCCTTATGTAGGCATGCTACCTACATACCAATACTCCAAAATGAGATCAAGCCATATGTGATTCTCCCACTTGATGTGCTTCATGCAATTGAGTGTATGACTATGCAAAATGCTAAACTAGATATATTTGAGGTGGCTAGGGAATGGTCTAAGGATTAAAATAAGCTTGTAAGTGTATTGGCTATATTAATTTAGAGAATAGGGAAGATTAATTCAATAGTATTTCTTGTAGTTTTGCTTGCTTAGTGATAATTTCCAACTTTTTCTAAATGATCTTTGAATGGGATTTTATATGGATCTATTGGTCTTAGGTTGAATGAGCTTGTATTAGGCCAATAAGGATAAGGATAGGGAACCTAAAGGAATTAATGATCAGGTCTAGAAATGGACTTAGACAAGGGCACCAAAATTAGATAGGAGTGGCACCAGTGTTATAGTCCTAGTGTGGTTTTATTGTCCTAAGCATATGGGACCTAGGGGGATTGATCTATCATAGAAAGAAGAGTCTGGGTCAGCTTGGATCAGTTATAAAAGGCTATAATTGACTAAGAATTAGTGAAAATGATAATTATGAGGGTCATGAGATCAAAAAAGAGGTATATAGGGGTTGGGTGTCATTAGCTACACTCAAGTTACCAATTTTTGCATTTTATATGACTACATAGCTCTTATAAGACTCATGGAGACCTATTCACCCATTTATCACTTCATCAAACAAGAAAAGAACACAGAGCCACTTCTAATTGCATGGACCCATTTCATTATATATATATATATATATATATATATATATATATATATATATATATATATATATATATATATATATATATATATATATATATATATATATGTCCCCCTTAAGTTCCAACAACCAACATAGTACCCTTATACTTAAACATAATTTTCTCAAACAACATTTTGTGTACAAAGTCACCATGAATGAATACACAGTCAACTTCTAAAACTTTTTTAATATTGCATATGATTGGTCAAACCTTAATAATGTAAAAAAATATTCCTCATGGAGTTTTAAACACCCTATAATATAAAATTAAAAATTAAACATCGAAACAACATCAACACAAGCTAAAACATCCCTCTTAGGTTACTTGTTAAACATAGTAAAAAATGTATTCAACTTTGGACCTTCATAAATTTGATTATACTAATAATTAGAACTTAAAATTCATATTTAGAGATGAAACTTAGATTACTATACCATTTTTAATTCTAAACCATGATAAATTCTACATGTACTAAAAGATATATCCAAAATATAGAGCACTAGTTTAACCTTTGAAAATTAAAATATCCAAATGCAAATGCTCATAGTTAAACCTCAAACACTATGCTTACATCTCATGTCTTCACTACTTCAGATTAATCACACACCATAGATACAATTTGATATTTAACTCATATTGAACTAAATCCCAAATGTTAAACCTTGAATGCATTGAACTCATCTCGTCCGATCTAAAAACTTTGATGTAATACACTCTATTGATCTCTTCGAGATTGTCCCTGCTTTATATATGCTAGAAAATCATTAGTTTGACCTCTTGACTTTAATTCAAACCATTTATATCAATTAGTATTAATACCCACTAACAATTTATCCTAAAATAATATCAATATTTATCTATTCTTTTCATTAAACTTCATACACTTTGACTTATTTGACTTGTTACACACTGTAGATCTAGATGTATGAACTCCTATGTATCATCAATCTCTAAGGATGAGCTAGGTCCTTATCTTGAAATGTGCACCATTAGATAAAAATATATGATCATCCATGAGTTTTAGGATCTCCACTTTGTCCTGGTATTTACCCTTCCTCAAAACTGACTATGGGAACCTTTTCATATTGGCATGGAAGACCAACTTTGCACCTCCATATCTTTTGCTTCGCTCAAGCTCATGTTATAAAATTTGGACCATATGATCTATTCACATAGGATAATCCAAAAATGTGTCAATATTCTCCTTAAACCCTCACATGTGTGAGATATAATGGCATTAAAATTCCTCCTTAGATTTATCTATCATAGAGCTAACAATGTCAAGAATTGCTTAGAAGGCCAACTTTGCACATGCATATCTTTTGACATGCTTCGATGCATGATCTAAATTTTATCACAAATCAAATAAGAAAAAAAATTAATAAACCCATATGATAATATTATATTTAAATCTCCACATGTGAAATATGTTATTGGATCAAAATGCTTACTCGACTCTTTCTTCCCTCATTTAAATTTGGTTAAGTATGGGAAAACACTGTCAAAATGCCTAAGATCCCAACTTTGCACTTGCATATTTTTTGATGGATTTAGGTTCATTACCTAATATTTAGTGAATAATAACTAGGTATTAATGTTATCATAACCATATGACCAAATCCACCTGACTCATTCCCATGTGGTATGGTGACATCACCAAACTACCTACTCAGATTTTTTGCCACTGGACCCAAAGTGTCTAGATGAAAATTATAGACAAACAAATGAATTATAGTTATGAACACAAGCATTAAAAGCATAAAAAACATATTAAGTACATATTTCACATCCTAAAATAATGATACTCATCCTTGAACATCTCTAACCATGCCAAAATTGAAGCTCAACCAATCATGCTTCAAACATACTAGAACAAACACATTACACACATTGTCATTATCACTTAGGTAATAAATGAACTACATACACTCACCAGGACACATTAATGACATAATAATGACATCATACATAATGATATAATAATATCCCCCTTTTTCATTGATGTCAACAACCATCATATAACAATATACAACTCACCTTCCTTCTCTCTTTTCAAGCACTCTCATAATAAGAACTTGATGCCCCTTTGAAACAATGAAAAAGTGGGGAAAATATGATATTTAGGAGTTAAAAATACCACCAATATGATAGGAACACATTTATAAATATGATATAAACTCCCCCTTACCTTGATCTTACCTCTTCTTGCCTTGGTAACTTCCTCTTGCTCCATGCCAACACTCTCTTCAACCAAGCACTACAACTAATGAAAAAATAACACACAAAACCACTGGAATCCAATGGAAATCACTAATAATCATATTAAAGGTACTCACACTAAATTTTTAAGCCATTTCACATCTTGAGCATCTTCAAATATCCCCACACCATGAAGAACCACCACACATGCTTAATAGCCTTCTCTCAAGCTGCCACAAGAACCACCAATAGAACTTCATGCCACTCACCAATAATTAAACATTCTCTCAACCAACTTTATAACTCTCCTTGAAATAAAAATGCCTTACTCTTTTGGAAAAACTAAGCAAAAATCACTCTTCTTCAAACTAGTCATGTGTAGTCTCCTTGTAGCACTACCTAAAACTTGTAGATCCCATAACGTTCATTAGAAACACATTAAAGAAATAAAATTCACATATGAATAAATCTCATATGACACCTCAATAACACCAATTTTAATGACCAAGATCATTCTCTGCAAAATACTTCCTTGACAAACCTACTAGCAAATTAACCCTCTAAATTGACAAAAACTTGAATAACATGGGAACCATAAATATTCAAATATATGTTAATATTTTTTTTAAAACCCATTTGGACCATTAAACCTATTAAAAATATTTATACCTCAACTCAATAGGAAAACTACTTTTCTAACATCACTGAAAACCTTAGAATCTCAAAACAAACAAAGTCAACAAACCTCCTTCTAGTCAATGCACACCTCTAAAATTTATTTCACACCAAGAGAAACGCATCACACACTTATGGACCAATATTTTATCCTTCACACAATTTAGAGTCTTGAATTCCTATAACCCATTTTAGGCTTGCTTACCCTTAAGCCAAAAAACTAAGAAAACTGAGAGCACATAAAAAAATATCCAATTGGCACAAACATACCTTGAAACCTCGAAAACATCTGGAGCACATCAAAAATAAATTCAAAAAAATTATAAGCACCAAAAACTATTTATATTTCATCAAACTCATTATGCCATCTTGAAACACCCATTCTGATCCTATATTATAGCTCCTTAAAAAAATTGGAAGAAGCTCATAATCTTGTTGCTCCCCCTTAACAAAAGACCTTTTAATATAAACAATAGTTTCTATTCAGATTGGAAATATAATATTGAGCACACAAAATTTATTCTCCATAATAAAATATGTCTCTTAAGAAGCATATGCAAAGACACCCTACTTCATAATGTCTTAGAACAATGTGAAATCAAGAGTTTCCCACAACTCTTCATATTATTTCTCCTCTTTTGTCATATAATAATTTTAGTTATTATTCTTCTTCTTAGGATCAAGATAAACAACAATCTCAACCACCATAATATTCTCCTTCTCTTCTAAGATTTAATTGACAATACATGGAGACAACAAAGATTCATGACATACCAATTCATGTGAAGAATCTACCTTGTAGTCTATAACCTCATCACTAGGAATAGACAATTCATGTTATTTGAATGATACATTATAAAAATATATATAATTTTTACTTGGATCCATACACACCCTAGAACTAGCCTCAACTAGTATCTTAGTCTTCCCTTTGATCTATATCTCTTCATTCTCAACATGAGTAGATAATGAGAGCCCTTGGAATTCTTCAACTTCTCAAGCATTATCCACCATATTAAATAGATTACTTGGACCTATAGACTCATCATGACTCACACTTATCACTTTTATATTTCATCTGTTAACTTGCCTTCTTCTTTTCACTCTAGGAGCTTGATTAATTCTATTCTATCTTGTAGGCCTTTACCTGTAAAATCTAGCAATGTGACCTCTTTGTTGATAATTGAAGCAAACTATTCATTTTATAGAAAATGTATCTTGCCATAACTTATTTGGACAAAAACATGTAATGTGTCCTATATCCTGACAAATGAAATAACCTCTTTTCAAAGAGGACTCACCTTTTAACTGAAGACCCCCATCATAGTTTGATGAAAACTCATTTCTAATAGTTCTCTTTCATTCTATATCCCTATGACCAAATTGATTACGTATGAAAGTAACCATTGAATCTTCCATACCTCATGGCATTTGGCTACCTAAACTAATTTTCCTTTATTTTTCTATCACTTTTATTCCTTGTTTGATGATTTGGCTTCAAAGACTCATCCACCTTTCCCTCATTGATATTCATGTCAACTTGAGAAGCCACTTTGATATCTTCATTAAAACCAAATATATATCTATCACTAACTTTTGAATCTTTAGGAGATCATCCAAATCATTAAAACTTTTATCAAACTTGATAAATGCTTTCACCTTACTTGTATATTTATCTAACTCATCTTTCAAAGATACAATCTCAAAATCATACCTTGAGCATTCTTATTCTTTGGCTCTTAGACTTTCAAACATAGATTCCAACTTAGAATTAAAGACCATGACAAAAACTTCATTCTCCCTAGATTCTTCAAACAATCTTACCTCAAACACACTAAATTACTCCTCATAGTCCTTGAGTTTAGATTTTAACTTCTTATTGATATCCTTCTCAATCTTTAGTTCTTTAAGAGCATTCATCAATATATTTTAATAGTCCACCTCATCTTCATCATCATATGAACCACTCTAAGTAGCCTCCTTTTGATGTGAGAAACTTCATTCCTTAGCCATGAATAGATCTTCATCTTCAGTAATACCATCCTCTTCATGATCATATTCTGAGTCATTGTCTTCAATCTCATCAAATGAGCTACAATCTTCTTTGGTGTACAGACTCTTCTTGTTCTTGAAGGACATCTGGTTCTAATTTTTGAATCCTTTCTTCCTATATGTTTTATTAGTTTCATCTTAACCTTCACCATGCACTTCATCATCAATATTTTCATGCTTATGAAGGCACTTATGAGCAAAATGTCTTATCTCTCCATAATTGAAACATTTTAAGGGTAGTTTACCCTTATACTTCCCTAAGCTTGTGTTTAATTTCCTAGTAATCAAAGCAATTGGTTCATCCTCTTTGGATTTATTACCTTGGAACTTATTATTAGGCTTCATCTTTTTCTTGAATGTTGTTTCCTTCTTTGGTGGTATATCAACTCTAATCTCATATGCATTAAGGGTGCCATGTAATTGATCCATATTCAACTAAGTAAGATCATGAATTTCTTCTATATTAGGTAATTTTAGATCAAACATGAGGGATAGAGACCTTAATACCTTTTGGAATATAGTATCCTCTTCAATATTCTCTCCAAGACCTCTAGTTATGTTCAGAATCTCATTAAATCTCGATAGAAAAGATGCCATAGAATCTTCTTCCTTCATCTTGAGATTTTCAAATTGTCTTTTATGAGTCTACAACTTAGCAATCTTGACCTTTTAATATCCTTACAAAAATATTTGAATTTTTTCCCATATCTCTTTATAAAATTTACAATGGATTACCTTGGTGTATTTAGTCTCTAAAAGACCACAAGTGACAACATTCATTACCATGGAATTGTTCTCAAATAATTTCTTATTTGCAGCACTTGATGGAGGAGTAATGGAAGCAACATAACCATCTAGATTAGATTGACATACATCAAAACCTAGGGATGTAATTTATATCCTCATTATTTCAATCCAAAAATCATAATTGGATCCATTAAACATTGGTTCTTGCTTAGTAGAGAAACCTCCTTGATGACTACCCATATTATACTTTAGATCACCTTTAAGCTGTCAAGCCTTTACCAAAGGACATGATCTGATACTAATTATTAGAGGAAAAATAACTAAGAAGGGGGTGAATTAGTGATCTTATAAAATCCAACTTCAATTTAAATCCTTTCAAGTTCTTAAAAAATCACCATATGCATTCATGAAGCATACACAACATTCATAGAAAAGAGCATGAGAGACAATGGAAGATTGATCACATCAAACATGATAATGTGGGAAAATATTTTGAGGTAAAAAAACCCACTAGAACCTAAAATTGGAATACTGTATTATAAAAACAATAACCAATTTATACTAGCTGCAATTGATCAAGGAATTACCATCCCTATTTAGTGAGACTACAATCCCACAAGGTGATACTACACCAGTCTAGCTAAGCTACAATAATGACTATACCTTTAGAAAGTTTCACCTTGAAATGAGGTTTTAAACCCCTTATATTTTGAGCTAATATAATAAAACCTATGAACACATCCACCTTTGAACTAATGTCTACAACACCTCATGATGGACCTTTGCTTATAACTCTTCACCTTTTCTCACACGCAATCTATAAGAGGATTAATCAACCAATAGAATTATGACCTATAGGTCATAAAAAAAATTAAAAATATATTATATTATTCCTATCATACATAGTGCACACACCATTTCCTTCACTTCACAACACTTTTCTCTCAAATTTAAATCACACCCTGAAGTCTCTCACAAAGTCTCCCTTCAATGTATAGAAACCAACACATTTAGTTTCACTATTTATAGAGCATAGTTGATAGTCAATCACCTTGGTAAAAATTAAGCATGAATTATCCATTAATTCATATATCATACTAATACATATCTCAAAAAAATCTTTACAAGTTGGCCATACAATCTATAGGTAACTCTTAAGAAACTACACCTTTCAATTAGGCCCTTGTAGCTCTTATAGGACTCATGGAAACCTATTCACACATTTAGCACATCATCAAAAAAAAAGAACACATAACGAATTAAAAATGAATGAACCCATTCCATAAGATCTATATTCCCATTTAAGTTTCAACAACCAACATAATACCTTTCTGCTTAAGCACAATTTACTTAAACAACATTTTATGCACACAATCACCATAAACAAATACATAGTTGACTTATAAAACTTTACTCATATTTAATATGATTTTTTAAACCATGATAATGCAAAAAAATGGTACTTATTAAGTCTAAAACACTCCCCAATATATAATTAAACATTAAACATTAAAACAACATCAACACAAGCTTGAACATCCTTCTCAGGTCACTTGCACAACATAGTCAGCTTTGGACCATCATAAATTTGATTATACTAATAATTAGACATTAAAATTCATCTTAAAAAATCAACATTAAAGTCTTATAGCACTTTACTTTTTACACCATGATAAAATCAACATGTATCAAAAGATATACCCAAAATACAAAGCACTAGTTTTTCCAATACAAATTAAAATATTCAAATGCAAATTGGTCATAGTTAAATCTCAAACACTATGCTTTCATCTCATGTCCTCACTTATTAAGATTAATTAGTAAAAATTGATCTCATTTGATATTTAATGCATCATTCACCAAATCCCAGATGTTAAACATTGAATATGTTGACTCATCTCATGTAATCTAGAAACATTGACCTCATACCCTCCATTGATATTTTCAAGATTGTCCTCACTTTAGCTATGATATACAACTATAACTTTGACCTATTGAATTAAATAACACAATTGATATTGATCAATATAAAAACCACTCATCATTGATCTTTGTAATATCCCCTTCAAATAGGGAATATAGAAAGTCAAAAGCTCTGATACCACTATAATATCCCGAACCAATTGGGAATATAGAAAGACGAAAGCTCTGATACCATTGTAATATCCCTTTGGATACCAAAAAAAAGCTCTAATACCACTGTAATATCCCCTTCAAATATGGATTATAAAAATAAAAATGCTCTGAACAAAGATATCATTTTGCAGAATAATTTCAATTAAATAGATAGACAGTAGTATACTCTATCAACTAGCTAATCAGTGCTCTTATTATTCTTCAGAATGATTACAATAATGTATCTCTAGCATACATATAAAGTAATACAAATATCATCTCAAACCCTGATCTTTTGCAAATATGGGATAGCTCTTGGGTCGCTGTGTCAACAACACAATCACTGTCGTCAGTCAATATACTACTGACATCGATCTCTATCGGTCGGCTGATCTACCGATATTGGTCTTCAGTCGGCTGATGTCAGTCACTAGTATGTTGATGTCAGCTCTTGTGTCCCCTACAACACTGTCTGGCCTATGGTAGAATGGTATAGAATTGCACGGATTGGTACGGATTTCATACAAAAGCAAAATATATGTTGTGGCCTGTTTCTGATACCTGATCTAAAGATCTCTATCTGTGTAATTTATTAAATCAAAACATAAGGAAATAAATACCTGAAATCCCTGTGAGACCTTCTATGTGAAGTTATCTCCCAAACCTGTAAACCTCTGTGATAACTTATGTATGAAGCTATCTCTCAAAATAGCAATAGATCAGCTGATATTTCATAGCCTCTGAATTACACACACTAAAGAGTGGACGTTCTCCAATGCAAATGGAATCCTAAAACCCTTGGCTCAGTCTTCACAGAAGAATTCTTAGCAAAAATCAATATCAATAATCATTCATCATCATCATTAATTCTCTCCCATGAGAAACCCTTATACCCACAAAAATATATGCTTGCCCTAATTAGGGTTTCTTAAATTAGAATTAGGGTTGCACAATTAAAATATGCTAAATAATTAATATTTGATTAAATCAATCAAATATTAATATCTCCCTCAATACATGTCAGATCCTCGAATCATTTGAAGCTGGTGAACCAGGGAGTGATTCTTCACATGATCATGCCAAAATAAGAGTGCTCCGCTACATGTCAGAAGTCCCTAAATGATAAGAGCTTAGGCAAACATGTCTAAAAGAGCCCAAATGAAAGCCAATTATAGGAATTCTACTAATCAAAGCCAAGCCAAGCTCCATTATGACCCTCTATCCATCTTATCAGCCTACGAGGGTGACATAATAGGCTAATCATCAAGTCTAAAGATGTCACCTAAAAAGGGGACATGACAATGCATCCCTCCTAAAATTGCTTGTCCCCAAGCAATCTCAGAACAACAAACCAATCAATCCACCTGGATCCCAAATGTAGTTATGATCTATACTGATGACAATCAATGCAAGATCCTGCAATATAACCAAGAGGAATCCATAATCAAACTGGTGAATGCAACTCAACCAATCTCTAAAATCACAACTACCCTAGATGTGTTGATACTACAGGTTGTGTAACTTGCAACTGTCAATTCCATCTACAAAAGATGGTGCCAATCCATCCCATAACTGATCCCTCTGTAAAGGTAGCATGACCAATTATACCACACTATCATCTATGTGAAAAGAATCAATCTGGAGACTCGACTACACTGGTATCTCAAACTCATTAGGACCAGGTACTCCCAAATCCTGAACATGTGTGTCAGCCCCAACAACATGTTCCTCAGCTACAACTATAGGAATGTACTCACCAACAACACTCAATGTACTAACCTCTGAGTATACCTCCACACTCTAAGTGCAAACATCAGACTCATCCTCATCTAACTCTTAAGAAGCTGCTATTGAAACTACCTCATCATCACAATCTCTAGCTCCCTCGTCCTCTGTAACTAACTAAGAGTCCAAATCCTCATGACTAAGCTCGACCACATGTCTCTCAGAATCCTGGTGAGCCACCTTCATTGCCTCTACCTTAGGCTCTGAAGCCTTTACCTCTGACTCCTCAGAACTATCCTGTTATTCAAAATCTTTTAATTTTGAATCCTCATAATATGCCCATCTCACATGATTTGCCTTGCCCTTAGGCCTCAAAGGACAATCATGATTGGCATCATATGGACCTTTATAGTATAAGCAAAGCTTTTTCCTGCATAGATCATTAAGAGCCTCTCAATCCAAAGGTGGTGCTACTGGGTTGGCCTTTAAATCATTCTTAACAAACGTAGGCTGTGTAGGCCTATCAGCTATCTTAGAATGGGTCAGCCATAGTCTCTGATAATCAGTAGCACTCTTGATATCCCCTTGCTCCCCATTCTATCAAATAGGTGTGTTCATCCTCTCTACCATAATAGTGAGTGCTTGTAGTGCCTGAATCATCTATTGCTGGCCTATAGCCATAACTCAAAAGAATTTTTTGGTGTCCTAATTACTTGAAGTAATCATGGTTACTTAGCTGATTCAATGACCAAGCTATCCAAACTACTCAACAGAATGGCAGGAATTTGGCTCATGATCTACCCAAACTACCCAACAGGATGGCAAGAATTTATCTCTAATACCACTGTAATATCCCCTTCAAATAGGGAATATAGAAAGTCAAAAGCTTTGATACCACTGTAATATCCCCAACCAATTGGGAATATAGAAAGACAAAAGCTCTGATACCACCGTAATATCCCTTCAGCATACCAAAACAAAATCTCTGATACCACTGTAATATCCCCTTCAAATAGGGAATATAAAAAGACAAATGCTCTGAATAAAGATATGATTTTGTAGAATAATTTCAATTAAATAGATAGATAGTAGTATACTCTATCAACTAGCTAATCAGTGTTCTTATTATTCTTCAGAATGATTACAATAATGTATCTCTGGCATGTGTATAAAGTAATACACATATCAAATAAAACCCTAATCTTTTGAAAATCTGGGATGGCTCTGGGGTCACTGTGTCAACAACACAGTCACCATCATCGATCGATATACTACCGATGTTGGTCTCTATTGGTCAGCTGATCTGTCGACATCAGTCTTCAATCGGCTGATGTCGGTCACTGGTATGCTAATGTCAATTCCTATGTCCCCTGCGGCACTATCCGGCCTATGGCAGAATGGTACAAAATTGCATGGATCGATATAGATTCCATACAAAAGCAAAATATATGATGTGGCCTATATTCTGATACCTGATCTGAAGATCTCTATCTGTATAATTTATTAAATCAAAACATAAGGAAATAAATATTTGAAATCCCTGTGATAACTTCTGTGTGAAGTTATCTCCCAAACCTATAAACCTCTGTGATAACTTCTATATGAAGCTATCTCTCAAAATAGCAATAGATCAGTTGATATTTCATATCCTCTAAATCACACACACTGAAGAGTGGACGTTCTCCAATGCAAATGGAATCTTGGAACCCTTGGCTCAGTCTTCATAGAAGAATTCTTAGCAAAAATCAATATCAATAATCATTCATCATCATCATTAATTCTCTCCCATGAGAAACCCTTATACCCTCAAAAAGATATGCTTGCCCTGATTAGGGTTTCTTAAATTAGAATTAGGGTTGCACAATTAAAATATGCTAAATAATTAATATTTGATTAAATCAATCAAATATTAATATCTCCCTCAATACATGTCGGATCCTCGAACCGTTCAAAGCTGGTGAACCAAGGAGTGATTTTGCACATGATCATGCCAAAATAAGAGTGCTCCACTGCATGTTAGAAGTCCCTAAATAATGGGAGCTCAAGAAAATGTGTCTAAAAGAGACTGAATGAAAGCCAACTGTATGAATTTTGCTAATCAAAGCCAAGCCAAGTTCCATTATGACCCTCTATCCATCCTATCAGCCTACAAGGGTTGCATAATAGGCTAATCATCAAGTCTGAAGATGTCACCTAGAAAGGGGACATGACAATCTTGAAATAATCTCTATCTTTATCTTTTCTTGTTGTTAAACTTCAAACACTTTGACCTCTTTGACTTGTTACGCACCATAGATCTAGATGTATGAATGCTTGTACACTGTCAATCTCTTTGGATTATCCAGGTATTTATCATGTAGTGTATACCATTATATAAATAATTATGATCACTCATGAGATATAGTATATCCATTTGTTCATGGTCTTTACCCTTTCTCAAAAATGACTATGGGAAGCTTTGAATATATAACTGAAAGGCCAACTTTGCACCTCCATATCTTTTGTTTTGCTCAAGCACATGTTATGAAATTTGCACCATATAATATCCTCACACAAGATAATATAACCATGTATCAATATTCTCCTTTAACCCTCACATGTGTGAGATATAATGACATTAAATCTCCTCCTCAACTTTATTTATCATAGAGCCAATAATGTTGAGAATTACCTAGAAGGCCAACTTTGTACATGCATATATTTTAATGTGCTTGGGTGCATGATCTTAAATTTAGTGAAAATAAACTAGGAATAAAAATAAATAAACCCATATGATCACATTATCCTAAAACATCCACATGTGTGATATATGACTACATCAAAATACTTACTTGGTTCTTTCTTACCTCATGTAAAATTGGCTAAGTATGGAAAAACACTATCAAAATGCCTGAGATCCCAACCACTTGTATATATTTTGAGAAATTTAGGTGCATGAACTAAGATTTATTACATAAAAAATAAGGACTAATTTTATCACAAACATATGACTAACTCCCCATAACTCATTTTCACATGGTAATGGTGACATCATCAAACTACCTACTCAAATTTTCTACCACTGAAACCAAAATGTCTAGATGAAAACTGTGGACAACCAGATTAATTCCACTTATGAACACAAGAACTAAAATCATATAAAACATATTAGGTACCTCTTTCACAACCTTAAATCACCATACTCATCCATCAACATCCTTAACTATTCCAAAACTAAAGATCAACCAATCATACTTCAAGCATAATAGAATAATCACATTACACACCTTATCATTGTCACTTAGATAATAAAATAATTACATCCACTCACTAGGACAGATAAATGAAATTATCATGACATCATTGATAATTCTCCAACATTATTATCATTGACATTTGAAGGGCCCTCACCCTATGCTCTTGTTCACACTATTTTTCTTTTTGGTAACATAAGAATATGGAAACATTAGCATAATCATTAAGTCCTAGAATTTAACCCACAACTCTAATACCAAAATTAACATCCCCATAGGGATTTACTAGAATAATGTTGTATATTTCAAAAATAATAATTACTCAACACTTATTCTTTCATTATATTACACAACAAGAATATAATTAGTGATCATAACATACTTAACTAAGTACATTAAAATAAGCAAACATGTAACAACAATAATTATTGATCACTAGAAATCAATCAAAATTTCATAAGGAAAGTAATAATAATAAAATCTATCCATGACTAGTACAATAGTATAGTCACCACTGTAAATATATTACAAATACTTAATTGCATTTACAATAGGCATATAGCCTTATCATAAGTACAATGATAGAGATTATGCTCCATAGATATTGAGTTACTCTAACTCAACTATATCTCAAGTAATCTAAAGTGCAATCATCATGTAAGTATAGTAATGGGAAATTAGAGAATCATTTGATCACTTTTCAACACAAAAATGGACCATCGATTCCCTACACAATCCCCCAAATAATAAATGACCCTTGCTTCATGGATGGGTAGATAGTGATAGTGCAGGAATCTAGAGAGACATGTTATTACCTATGTGATGTAATATTTCTACTACATGATGTGTATAAATAAGTAAAATATGATCTAACATGATATTAAATAAACATTTAAATTATACATATGAAATGAAAATGTCTATCTAACCTTACTTTGGCCAATGTTTTCAAAAAACTATTGATCTCTAGGATTAGTCAATTTCATATACACCACTTGATCAGATTACCTTCATCTATCATTGGTGATGCTAACTAAGCTAGTAAATTCTGTCTCACTTTTTAATTAGAACCATCAATTCTAAATTTGGTTAACATTTATAATAACTAATAGGTTCATGCAATTATTTCTACTAGTAAGTACAATCTATATACTAGTTATATAAATAATTACTTCTCATACATTTAGTCTATAAAACATATTAATAAACCCTAATTATAATATACATCATGTACATAATATTTATGATAAAGAATTTCAGATACCATATAGGTATAATACAAGTCAATCCAAGAATCATTTTTCCTTTAGTCAATACAATGTGCAAAAATCATCATTTTCATAACATAAAGTTAAAACCACTCATTATAACTAGCATTAACAAATTACATATAGATTTTTTAAACCTATTTATAAACAGTTAGTTATTCATCATGAAACTCAGGATATGTGTATATAGTTATAGTTCCCAATGCTTTGAGGCTTTATGACTTATATGATTAGTCACATACTGTAAATATAGTCATGCCACCTGTTTTTATAAATACAGGCTATATATGTGTAGGAAGACCTAGATTCTCCTATTGATATATCTTGTATATTTTGATACTTTCTTATTATCTATATTCCATAATATAGATAATTCAAGCATACTACTATTTTGATATTCATAGTTTATATCATTTTATATAATTCGTTTTCAGGTATATACAAACATAAAATGTAATTTCATAAACCTTTAACCTCTAGTAAAATATACAACTATATATGTATCAAATTTGATATTTATTGATAGTCATCCTTTTTATAAATGATATTGTTTTGTTTCTTTACAAACATTTATAGTTCAAATGACTCATTATAACTAGCATTCACAAATTACATATAAATTTTCTAAACTTATTTATAAACACTTAATTATTCCTCATGAAACATAGGCTATGTGTATATAGTTATAGTTCCCAATACAACTAGATTTTATGAATTATATGCTCAGTCACATACTATAAATATAGTCATCCCACCTATTTTTATAAATATAGGCTATATATGTGTAGGAGGACCTAGATTATCCTATAGATATATCTTCTAGATTTTGATACTTTCCTATTATCTATATCCCATTATATAGATAATTCAAAGATACTACTACTTTGATATTCATAGTTTATATCATTTTACATAATTTATTTTTAGGTATATACAAACCTAAAATATAATTCATAAACCTCTAACCTATAGTAAAATATACAATTATATATGTATCAAATCTTATATTTATTGACATTCATCCTTTTTATAAATGATATTGATATGTTCCTTTACAAACATTTATAGTTCACCCAAATTACCTAAATTAAATATACATAGTTTAATTTTGTAATCAAACCACTCTATAATCCACATAACAATACTAATATATATAACATATTACTGCAATTTGACCTTGTCAATTTGACAAATACTAGAATTATAATAGCATTTTTCTATGTAAAGAGATTAACTTTATTCATTAACCCAAAATCAACTACAACCACATATTTGAATTTATGAAATTCCCCTGAGTATACATTTATTTCAAAGGTTACATAGTTGACTTAAACACAAACCTAAGTCTCAAAATTATATTATTTCATCTTACTCCTAGTTTGTAAATATTCTTCCTATTTGAAACGATATGTGTATACCCTGCTCACTATATTTAAATTATAATAAAACACATGTATACTTATATTCTATCTTATTTTTGTGTGTGATTGTAATACACAATCATTTTACATACATGTATTTATAAATTATTTTGTAAACAATACATAGTCCTTCATTTATATAAACCTAGACACTTTTATATAAATTATTAGTGTTTATATCACATATGAACCCAGTATAAATATTCACACAATTTATGTACTAAATATATACACTTTTTAATCCTAAATTCCCATGGTTTTTTAAACATATATACACAATCCAAATGTTTCATTGTTTTGATTTATAAATAGTCTTATACAGACATTTATATCCTTACTAGTTTAAAAGACCGAAGCTCATAGTCACTATATATGCTAAATCCCCAAACTAACTTTTAAAACTAAAAACATAGAAAAATTATAAATTGATTCTTCCCATTTGAAATTGACACAAACTGTGTACCAATCTAAATGGGCACCAAATGTATACATTGCATCCATATGCTCAGAGTATCAACTTTAATTGTTTTGAATATATAAATTTAATATGTATTCTTAATCAAAATAGAGTCCATATACTAATCAACTATTTACCAGGGTTATATATGTTTATCATATCAAGTTAAATACTTTAAACCCTAGCAGATGAAAATAGTTTTTTATTTACATTCCTAAGGAATTTAGAGAGTGTAGGATTAGTGTTGTGTATGGCAACATTATGCACAGGGATAAACTGATACCTTAGATTTAAATTGTTATCATTTCAAACCCTAAGTGAAAAATTTATTCACATATTTTTTTTCCAGAGTTGATACAAATTAAAAAAATCACAAACCTTTTCAATGCTACCAAATTGAAACCAAAAAATCCTTTTCTTCTTTCTCAAATCATTTCCTCTTCTCCTCAACTGTGAACCTTCTTATCTATGGTTGACTACTTATCAAAAAATTTATTCCAATCCCAAATCAATCACAATTTTCATGTATCTTGTAGCTCCTAGTCAGCAATTCATGCATAATCCACCATTTTCCACACAACTCACTAAATTCCTAGTTAACAACTGGAAAAATCCCTAATTCTTGTATAGATTCATCTCTTAATTGCCTAAATTTTATTTTTTTAATTCAATTCCAACTTTGTATGCCAATTATTTTTCAAACTCAAGTATATCATTCAATAAGTCTACTTTTGTCATGATAACTAAAACTTTTAAATTTCTACGTAGTCCATGCATATAAATCAAGAATAGACATAGATTGTAGGATAGAGTTTTAGGTTATTCAAACCCCCACAAATATAAAATAAAGATAATTATCTATTTATGATAGACCAAAGAAATATTTATTTTAATTATTTTATAGATAATTTTTTGGTTTTTTACTATTGTGTATATATATATATATATATATGTGTTGTGTGTGTGTGTGTGTGTGTGTGTGTGTGTGTGTGTGTGTGTGTGTGTGTGTGTGTGTGTGTGTGTGTGTGTGTGTGTGTGTATTGTTAATACAATAGCTTGACATATATTGATATTCTTGAATATCAATATTGGCAATATTAACATTATTAAAACATTACTAAGACATTTTATATCCTATATAAAATAATAATAAGATGTTATTTATAGGATTTATATTTTCATATTCATACAAAAACATGAAAAAAATAATCTTAAATAAACATTCTATAGTTTTAATTACTAAATCATCATGTAAATCCAAAATATAAACTCCTATAAGATTTATCCTGTATAAATGTGTTAACATTTAAAACGTACACATTATAATATATATTGAAATTTTCCTTCAAAACATACTAACTCTATCAAACCAACACACACAATGCATATTATGTTTTATAACATAATGTGGTGTGTGGATGGTGTTGACCAAATTTGAATTTTAGGTCTAATTTGGATCTCTATAGGTAAAAAATTGGGTTTTTAGATGTTTAGGGGTCAAATAATATGTAATAGGCTATATTATAGTTCATTTTATGTTATCTAATGTATTTTTATCCTTAGTTATGGTTCAATTAGTTATATGTCATGTTAAGTCACTTAGTGGACTTTTAGGGGTCATAAATGCAAGTGGCACAGTTACCAAGGTGTCAAAGTGTCTTATTTTATTTTAAAATGTCCAAAATTTCATATGTATTTTCAATAATGTCATTTCAATTATAATATTTCAAAATATCTAACTAAATATTAGGTAATTAACTAAAAAGGGAAAGTTTGGCACTTGTATGACCCATGGAGGAAGGTGACACATGGGAGAAGGTTATGAAATGTCTATTAATATTAATAAAACTTATATAAATTAATTACATGATCTATAAGTTCCATTTTAAGCCAAAATTGTTCTACTCCTTTTCCTTTTTTAGACATATAGAAGTGATCATTATGTTTGTGCTTAGTATGGATAGCTGAAGAGGTTTAGGTCAAATGATTTTTGGAAGTGGTATTACAATAATATACCATAATTTAAATAAAAATATTTTGAATAATTGTGTCTTGTGTTTTATAAACCATCTTCATGAAGTTGACTATGTTTTTCTTGCTTGTTGTTTCATGCACCCTATAGGTTTTGCTCCATTTTGGGAAACTCCATACAAACCAATTTGTGATGTTAAATCCAAGGGATGTCAGATATCTAATTATATTCTCTCCAAGTTTAATTTAATGTTTCATGGTGTTGAGATGAGAAAATTATCTCATGTAGTAGGAAGGTGCCACCATATGAGATCTCAGTCAGCTTTCCTTATTTATAGAATGTTTGGTTCTTAGAAGAGGTCTCATAGGAATGTGATGTGATATTTTCCATGTCTCAATGAAATATATTGCTTACTACATTAATTTTTGGTCTTATAACATCATGCTTGGATCAAATATGCAGTCATGAACACCTCACAGCCAACCCTTTAGCCAATCTCACTTGTAGTCATGTTGGTCACATGTGTATAGCACGTTTAGTGTGTTCATGGAGTTTTATTGGAGGTTTACAAAATTTAAGATGTGTTTAAAGTAGTAAAAAATAGGCTATATACTCAAAAGAGTGTAAAAGGTAACTCTAATAGTTAAATACAATATACACACAGTCAACCATTAGAGTGTGCACCTATAAGTGCTCTCATAGAGGTTTTCCAATGTTGAAACAAGGTTTAAATATTGAATCAATCCTTTTATATCATAATTTATAATTTTATCTCTTATGAATATAATGAAGTTGGCTATAAGGTCAAGGTCATAATACCATT
The DNA here is from genome assembly GCA_037957365.1 of Torreya grandis. Classification (NCBI taxonomy): domain Eukaryota; kingdom Viridiplantae; phylum Streptophyta; class Pinopsida; order Cupressales; family Taxaceae; genus Torreya; species Torreya grandis. The sequence goes on along the minus strand of JARHVA010003395.1, from coordinate 661,194 downwards.
GCTCATACATTTCACATACTGCCTCCATACCATTCAATGTACACATACAACTTATCATGATGACATCATACTGGGGTGAATATATTACTGATGATTTCAAGAATTTTTAAGAATTAATAATTAATTTAATGTTTTGAGATTGATATACAACTCATATGAGTTCTAAAATAATGCATATTGTCCATATTTTGCCCATTACCTGTTATGCTAAAAATCTACACTTACATGTGGCTTAGCAGGGGGTTAAGGAGCCATTTTGAAATGTTATAAAAGTGGTGAAACTAATAATACACACCTAAAATTTTTATTGGATCATAATATGAAAATTTTAAAGCTATATATGGATTTTCAAAGTTAAGATCACCTTCTAGCAGGAAGAGACTGAATTCTTGGAAGGTTTCACCAAAAAGTGAAAATAGAGGTCCAAGGGGTTTTTATGGATATATTATAGCATGCTTTCAATGAAATTTGAAAAATATAAATGGGTTAAACTTATATACTCTAGTATGGATAAGATAAATGGAAAAATTGGAGTCAAAATGATTAATGGAAGGTGGTTGTTGGGGGTCTTAAAGTTGCCTTAAAAACACTAAAACTTTGCATTCTCATCTAAAGGTTTGGAGTTTTAAGTCACTATTGATATCCTAAATAGAAATAAAAATACATTACCTCATGGATACGATGATTATAATGATAAAATTTTATACATAATATCATGGAGGTCATCAAAAAGATGTGGATGCATAGTTTTTAGGCTCATGGCGACCTACATGTGTCCCTCTATAAAAAATGTGCACCTACAGGTGGGTATGGAAATAGTGACCCAAAATTGAAGTATAATTGGTGTTATATGAACTTTAATGTGAATTAAAATATATAAATATCTATATATGTATCTCATGCTTCGTGGAAAGTCTTTAAAAACCATGATCAAGTTAAATTAAGCTAATATGCACCTGTAATAGTCACTTTGGTATAATGTCTCAGTCAAGAGGAAAGAACTCAATATTATGAGTTTAAGGTGATTTTAAGGAGTATAAGGGAGGTTTTAATGATTAAAAAATCATATTATCATATCCATTTATATCATGATGAACTTAATAAGCTCTAAACAATGTGAAATAAACCTATACAGACCTCCTAGGGCCCTGTATGCACCTACAACTGAGTGTGCAATCTTGGTAAGGGTAAAAGGTAAATATGCAAAGGTATAAGAAATAATGTTAAAATTAACTTTAAATTTTTCATTATATTTCAATTAAAATTTTCCATAAGATATATTAATCCCTTCAAGATGATCATCTACTCTCCATATTAGCCCAAAGGTAGCAGTTTGTATAGTTGCCTTACGGGACTCTTTGCTCAATGGGTAAGAATGAGGAATCCAAAGAAGAGAAGTTTTTTGGTGGGAATTTTAAGATTATTTATAATAAATTTAGTATTTAAGTAATTTTTAAATAACCTATGAATATTTTTTTATCCTAGAGAGGTCATTCTTAGGTGGATTTGGAAAAATGTAGGAAACATTCCTTTTTCGAGGCCTTTTTTGGGTATTTTGAGTTGGTTAGGAGCCTAACTAGATGAATCAAGATAAACCATTTGGTAAAATTTGTAATTATGAACTAATAAAACTCACATAATATTCATTTTTCCTTTGGGAAGAGGGATATACCTCACTATTTTGTCTCAGAGGTCATCCAGTCAATAAAAATCAAGGTTTGGCAAAATAAGCAAATGAAGCCAAGGAGGGTGAGAAACTTGATGGAAAACTTAGGGAAAATAAATAAATTTATTTTAATGTGTATTAATTAGAAATATGTGATATTCATCATTAATTCAATCTCATAATCTCAAAATGAGGAAACCACTCATGCATACAATTCAATTAGACAAGCTCCATGTAAGTCTAGTTGGTGAATGAGAGGAAGAAAGGTTAAAGGAGTGTTGGGAAAGTTATATGCTGAATTTTTATCTTTAATTAGGTGTTAAAAATCATTATACACCAGCCCAAAAATGAGATATTAGTACAAATATCCAAAACTAGCCAGGTGTATGTTAAGCCTATTAGGCCTTAAAGAGACCTAGAGACAACTAGGGATCCAACTTCACTTATAGATCCTTGTGAGTGTTATATTTTTTAGGAGCATATTTATGAGATTTATTTAGAAATTTATGATAATTTTTTATGAAATTTACCTTTATCTCAAAGACATTCCAAGCATGTAGGTATGTTGGAATCAAGTTTGATAGGGTGATTTCAAATGCTCATATATTTTTTGAGGATGTGCATGGAATAAAAATGAGTTTTGAGTGTTTATTATGGTCCCTTAACATCATGTTTTTGAAATTTTATGTTTGTTCCAACATCAGGGCTTTATGAACAAAGATTAAGTATAAAAACTACCTAAAACCCTACTAAACCCTTAAAAGAGACTCGATGGAGAAAACAAGCTTGGAGAGATATATAGTTGGGATAAAATAACCATAAAAGTGATTGTAGGTTATAGAGGAATCTTAAATTCTACTCATAATTTTTTTTGATACCCTACCTCTATGGATAGGGTATAAAATAGGTTCTTTTGATTATTTTATGTATTGTATAGGGTAAAACAAGTTTCAAGAGATGCAATAAATTTTGGGGAAAATATTAGGAATTTTACTAAATACCTATATACATATAATTATTTGAAAAAAAATCTAAGTTTTCAAACAATATCTCTCATCTTAGCCAGTCAAAACTGGTATAGTGAACATAATGGTAAGAAGGGTGAAAACTTCAAGTGTGTGAATTTTTAAGGTGTACCTGAGTATTCTAAGGACATGGAGAGTCTTTAAAAGTGTAATTAACTCCCTCACATGTATTTTCATGGAAAAATAAATCCAATTTGGAGGTCAAGTGTGAGGGGTGATTAAAATAGGAGTGTTTTAGATTGCATACAGTGATGGCTCGTTTCCAAGAGTTTATAGATGATTAAGACTAAAAATAATGCATGGAGAGGCATGTATTAAATACTTACCTATAATTATAAACATAATACCTATCCATACTCAGATTTGGGATGTTCAAATAGGTCCAAATCAAGAAGGCAATTTTCTAAGACAAGACGAGGAGTTTCATGCCACTTTTCATAGGTTTCATGACTTGTATGGACACTTGGGATTAGAACATTTCATGGTTAATTTAAAAAATATTTATCATGCATATGTATCCTCTTTTATCATCTTGAAAAATGTCCAAGTGACCTTTGGACTTATTTTTCCTTTCCCCTCTTCCAAATGTTATAAATAGTGACCTTTTTGGCTCTTTTGAGCAGCCTTCATTACTTAGTGGTGAAAACCTAGCCAATTTTATATTTTAATGTCTCTTTAATCAATAAAATGGTTTAATCTACCTAATTAAATGTTTTACCATTGATTTTTTTGTAATCTTGTTGGTCTGGTCTAGTAAAAGATGATAGTTTCTATCATGTTATCCTTGATTATTCACCAAGTGTACATAAGAGTAAATGTTAAAGGTCCTTATTAGTGTTCTATTTTCATGTATAATTATTTTATAAGTGTTCCATAATGTTATTATCCCAAGTAGTCATTCATTACCCTCTTAATCAACAAAATACCTCTTGAACCTATCATAAGAAACATTGATGTAACAATTTGTCTTATGTTGTGCGTTTTGTGTGAAGAAAGCTTTATTTTGCCCTAAGTAGTATAATTTCAGTCAATAGGAGGAAATTAAATATTGGTTCATCACATTTTATATTTCTAAGTTTTTTTAACCCTTTCATGAAAATTTGATAGGTGAAAGAGTTTTTTAAAGAGTGCATCAAGGGAACTATCCCTTTTAGAGATTCATCTCACCAAATTGATCACCCACAACAATTGATATGTTTCCATTATGGTACTTGGATAGGAGAGCTGAGACATCTCCTCAAGTGGTGAAAATATAAGTGAAAATATTTTTTAGCATGCTTGGTGGGACTCTAAGTCCTAGAAGATTAACCAAGATTGGAGCTGGTCTTGACATATTTATAGATACAAGAATATCTACATGCAGTACTTGGTGACTCCACTAGGTTTTCAACTCTTTGGTTGTTGATCAGTTCTTAATTTTCATGCCAAAGGTGACCACTAGCTTTACTACTAAAGGTATACCTCTTAAATTTGTGTTATTACCTTTATATTATATCAAAATATTTAGATTTGTGAATACTTATACTTATTCAAGGGTGTTGGTATTTAAGAAGACCAAGTTTCTACTTAGTTCAACCCCTAATACCCATAGTCTACATTCAAATATGTCTATAGACTAACCTTGCCTAATATGACCAAATTCTTGGAGTAACCCTTAAGAGTGTTCCATCTTTAGTGGAGAAGGTCATATTACTCCCATTCAAAAAATCTAAAACATAGAAAACTTCTACAATATACATACTATCACTCAAGAGAATGTGTATATTAGGATTTTAGCATTGTCTTTTAAAGGGAAAGCTTTAGATGGTAGAGGACTCTACCTCATAATTTCATTTCTTCATGGGATAAACTAGGAGATTTATTGTCTAAGAGGTTTGAAGATAAGAGTGATTGCCTATCACTAGTTGAGAAATTAACCACTATTAAGAGGGATCCATAAGAGTTCATGCAAGACCTTAACTCTATATTTCAAAAAAAATGGGATAGGATCTTAGCCCTTGTGAGACCTACTCTAAATTATGCCTTGTATTACCTAAAAGTATTGAATAATGATATATACATGATGATCCAATACATAGGTGGTAAGACATTACCTGATGCTTATGAGATAGCCAGTAATGCTAAGAATTTTATTGTTCAAGCATGGAATATTTCTCCTAGACCACCAATGCCATTATTCCCTGAATTTTTAACCTTCTAGTCAAGTTGCATTACCTACCTTGGCTCCTTTGCCTAATAGTTAAGAAATTTTTAACTTTTCCCCTACTAATGGACTCATGAATTAAATAATTTATTTTAAAGTGTTACTAATGAATTAATTTCCCTCAAAATGAAACAACCTCAAAGTTATAGATTTTATCAACCCTAAAATTAGTTTGGACAAGTAGGGCCTCCTTTTCAAGGTAATGCTCAATGAGAAGGTCAAATCACTCAAGCTAGACCTTACCAAAGTTACAATCCTAATGCTCCATTATCTTTTATATCTCTTTTTCCCACTCAAAATAGCTTTGTTTAAGAACCATGCTACCCTTCTTATGACCAAAATCAAGGCTAAGTTGCATATGCCAATGAAATGCCTAGTCAAGCCATGAAAATGCAAAGAAGTAAAGAACCTCAAGTTACCACTTTTAGGATGACAATGAAAAGTGGAATATAAAATGGAAAAAAAAATCTGATTATAATCTTATAAATCATTTAGAGGGAGAATTTTGTGCCATCAATCATTTGGGAAATTCAAACAATGTGAATGCTGGTGTATCCTTTAACACTAGATCTAAAAATAGGGATGTTGAAGAGACATAAAGAACTAATCAAGGACCTATTTTGACACCTACATCATATATAATGGTGGGTGGGTCTAATTGAGCTCCTAAGTTGCAGTAAAATCAAAAGTTTTAGAGTGCAATGTCAACTCCTACACATCTACCTTCACATGTTATACCACAAGGTACTAATGTTTCCAAAGATCCTTTCAAGGTGAGTCATCCTTATATCAATGTGGTATATAAAATGAAGAATTTACACATTAATATTTAATTTTGGGATTCATTGAACAATACCTATACAAAAATATATCCTTCAAAAAGAATTGCTTGGACTAGGCAAACAAGTTACATCAGTTAGGACTGAAAATGTTGTCTTGGTGAATGAAACTCATCCTATTAATGGATAAGTGAATAAAATTGATAAGAATCATCATTTTTATCTATCCTTGATCATTGGTGATTTATTATTCCATAATTTTATTATAGATAGTTGGGTTAGTACTTCAGTTATGCCCAAGTTAATAGTGCATAAAGTAGGCCTCAAGTATGAGGCATTAACTAAAGGAGTTTTATAATCGTATGGGTCTCCAACAAAGACCTTGGGAGTATCTAAAGATTTAAACTTGAATTTACATTATTGTCCTACTTTTTACATCCCTCATGATGTGTTTTTTGAATATTTACCTCCATACTCTATTTTTTGTTTGTCAAGATAATTTATAGCCAAGATAGGTGGATACTTGTTAGCCAATTAGTCATTTATGGTTTTTAGGACAAAGTATGGTACCAAGTTGAATATTTAAGTAGATCCTATTAATCACAATCATTTATATCCCTACATTCCTAAGGTTTCAAATGTAAATTATGTTATTCTTGATGAGGAAGAACTTCACTTGGATCAATCCCTAACCTCTTCTTTTGAAGGAGTTTCTAATTTGTATCTAGATGAATGGGGAGATGAGTACTATGAACGTGATCCTTACAATTTCATTGAGGAATCTGGTATTAGAGTGTGTTTCCTTCGTGATAAGGACACTTTCATGCTAAATTTGATGAAGCCAAGTAAAAACATGGATGGTTTATGGAAATTATTCTTTGATGGATCAAGAATCAAGGTTGGAACATGTGGTGAAGCAATGTTAGTTTCTCCATCCAAGGAAAGGTATTACTCTACTTTTATATTTCACTTTAGTTATACTTATAATGTGGTATAATATGAGGCCCTCATTTATGGTCTTGAGTGGGATAGGAAAAGAGGTGTGAAAGAGTTACAAGTTTATGGTGATAGTGAGTTGATTGTGAATCAAGTTAGAGGCCAAAATGTAACTAAGAAATCCTTGCTTAAGTCATATAAACATATATTTTGGGATATTTTGGAGTATTTCCAAGCCTTCAACATCCAATCTATCCCAAGAGAAGACAACAAACATTCTGATAGGTTGGTAGCAATTGGATCCCAATTTGATGTTTCAAAGGGGAAAAGAGAAAATAGGAACTAACCTCATCTCAAGGTGGTTGTAAGCCTCTATATACCTAATAATTTCACTAATTGGCAATTTTTTGATAATGGCCAACAAATGGATATTTTTATATAATAATAGGATGATTTTTCCTCAAATAATGAGTCCAAACTACAATAGCAATATGGAGGGTAGATTATACATTGAAGACAAAAAAATATCCCTAAAAGCTTAGTCACACTTGAGAGTATCTTAAATGATGACGATCAGTTTAATAAGGAAAAGGTAAGCATGTCTACTAAGAAATAAAATTATGTGAGAGTAAAAATCTTAAAGGATAAGTTGCTTGCTCTTGGGAAGGTCTGTACTAGAGAAGAAAGATATGCTTTCATTGAGTTATGTAAGGAATTTTTTGATGTATTTGCATGGGAATATAGTGATTTAGAGGGATTTAATCCAAAAATAGATTAACATACCATAGATTTACATTATAATTCTAAGCCTATCAATAAAATATAAAGGACAATCAATCCTAAGATTAAGCCTCTCATGAGAAAGGAGCTTACAAAGTTGATTGAGTCTAAGATCATTTTTCATATTAAGCATTCATCTTGGTTGGAAAACTTAGTTCTCGTAAGAAAGAAGAACGGAAAAATTAGGTTATGTGTTGAATTTATATATTTAAATTGATTTTATTTGAAATAAAATTATCCTCTTCCTTCCATGGAGAAGTTTTTTCAAGTTGTGGAAAGTAGTGTAAGGTTCTCACTCCTTAATGGATACATAGGGTATAATAAGATTTTAGTAAAGAAAAGTGACCAATATAAGACAACCTTTAATATTAAATGGGGTACATATGATTATATAAAATTTCATTTTTGTTTGTCTAATGCTAGATCAACATTTCAACATTCAATGGATATGACTTTTCAAGGTCTAATAAATGATATAGTGTTGGTGTATCTTGATGACATCATAGTCTTCTCAAAATATGCGAAAGATCACTTCAATCACCTTAGGAATATTTTTTAGAGATTTAGAGAGTTTGGAATCTCTCTCAATCCAAATAATTTTTTGTTTTTTTCCATGAAGGCAAACTTTTGGGACAAGTTGTCTCAATGAAAGGGCTATCCATAGATCCTGAAAGGGTGAGTGCAATCTTGGCATTGTCTTTACCCAAACATAGGAAAGATTTACAAAGTTTCTTTGGAAAAATACATTTCATAAGTAGGATTATTCCTATATTTTTTTTAATTTAGTCAAGCCTCTAACCTCCATGATAAGGAAAGATGAAGTGTTTGCTTGGACAAGGAGAAGGAATGAAAATTTTGAAGAGATCAAACAAGCTATTGTTCAAGCTCCAAATCTTGAAAGTCCTATTTTATCAAAGTATTTAAACCTTTATACCCTTATAAATGAATAAATAATCTATACCATGATGAATCAATCAAATGAAGAAAACTTGGAGCATCCTATTGCCTTCTCTAGTCAAGATTGGAAGGTTATGAAGTAAGATACACTTATGTAGATAAGCATTTAATTTAAGTTGTTAAAGTCTAAATACATTTATGCATATGTTGTATAAAAAAATATTAATATATTGTTACCCCATACTAGTGTCAAAGACTTCATTTTGAGTAGAAATTTGAATGAAAAAGGGGTAGTTGGATCACAAAAGTGATGGAGTATGATGTAAAAATCAAGACAACCAAGCTAGTGAAAGGGAAGGGGTTATGTGAGCACCTTGATTTATATTTGAAATAAAAAAATAAGTTATTTTCCCCTTCATGATGATCCTATGACCATTGCATCTTCATAGATGAGGAGTTGGACATAAGAAATGATCTATTTTCTTCAAGCCAGTGAGTTTCCACAAGGCTAGATAGAGCCAAAACATGGTACTTTAGATTACAATCTATTCCTTATGTACTTATTGATGGAGTATTGTTTAGGAAGAATTTATCAGGATTTATATTAATATGTGTGTAATCAGATTAGGTTGAGAATATATTGCTTGAGTTTCATGATGGATCAGTTGGTGGTCACTTTGCTCTAAGAACCACAATTTCTAAGATTATGAGAGCTAGATATTTTTGCCCTAGTTTGTTCAAAGACACCCATGCTTGGGTAAGGAAATGTCAAAAATGAGATCTTTTTGATGGTAATAAAAATCTTGTATCCTTACCTCTTCATCTAATACAAGTAGACCAACCTTTTATTCAATGGGGTCTAGATTTTGTCTACCTAATCAATCAACCTTCTAGTGCTAGACCCAAGTGTGTGTTCACTACTACACATTACTTTACAAGATGGGTGAAGGTTTTAGCTCTTAGGGAATTAAATAAAATTTTAGTTTTAGACTTCTATGAAGGCATAATGATAAGGTTTGGAGATCATTCAACAATAATTATAGATAATGGATTGGCTTTCCTTGGAATGAAGACAAGTGAGTGGGATTTGAAACACGGTATTTATCTTAGTACTTCCTCCAACTATTATCCACAATGAAATAGAATGTATGAGTCCATTAATCAAATTCTAATCAAGATCATAAAGATGACAATGGAGGAAAATCAAAGAACTTGGAATTTCAAGATGAAGAAATCTCTTTACGTTGATAGAATCACCCCCAAAATATCCATTAGAAACTCACCATATACACTTGTTTATGTAAAATAAGATATACTTCTTATTTCACTTGAGTTATCAGCCTTAGATGTCACTTACCAGCTAAAGTTGATGGAAAATGAGAGCATGGAGTTCAGATTATGTGAGTTAATTGAGCTTGAAGAAATAAGAGACCAAGCTATGAAAACTATGAGGGATCATCAAGACCAAACAAATACATACTTTGATAATAAATCCATGCCAAGAAGCTTCTATGATGGGGACATTATTATAAAGTAGGATGAAGATAGGGATAAGTTGAGAAAACACACAAAGTTTGATGCTTTATGAAGTGGCCCTTATGTCATCACTTAATGCAAGAAAAAAAATGATTTCCAAATTTAAAAGTTGTATGGAGAGGAACTTAATGTCCCAATAAATGGGATATATCTCAAACATTGGTACTAATGTTTTCCTCTCTCCTTGTACATAATTGTTGTTTTATTGTTTTCCCTAAGTACTTATGCACATGTGTGATTCTTGTTGGTGTCATAATTTGATTTGTGTTCGATTGGTGTGTTGTGGTTGTTTTGTGTTTTTTTTATGAAATTCCTTTATTTTTGTCCTCAAGAGTTTATTTAATCCCTAGCCCATGGATTGATATGTCTATTGGTCTTTAGTATAGCAGGCATACTACCCCTATGAGTTACCATTTTGTTGACCAAATTTAACTTTTAGGTCAAATTTGGAACCTTAAATGTAAAAAATTGGTTTTTTTTATATGTTTAGGTGTTAAATACTTTATCATAGGCTATATTATAGTTCATTTGATGTTATGTAATGTATCTTTGGCCTTAGTCATGGTCCAATTAGTTATATGTCATGTTGAGTCATTTAGTAGGATTTTAGGGGTCATAAATTTAAGTGACATGGTTCCCAAGGTTTCCACATGTCTTATTTTCTTTCCAAACATCCAATAGTTTATATTACTTATTAGGAATGTTATTTCAATCAGAATATTGTAGGTTATCTAACTGAAGATTGGGCAATCAATTGAAAGGGAAAGTTTGGCACTTGTACATCCCATGAACGAAGGTGACATGTGGGAGAAGGCTATGGAACATATATTAATATTAATAAAACTCATATAAATTATTGACATTCTTTGTAAGTTACTTTATTAAGAAAAAACTGTTCTTCTCCTTCTTTGCCTCCCTAGACATACAAAAGTGACCATTAGGTTTGTGCTTAGTATATATAGCTAAAGAGGTTTCAAGTCAAATTATTATAATATATGGTATTAATATAAGTTAAATTCATTTATATAAAATTATTTTTCTTAATGAATCATCCTCATGAAGTTGACCATGCTTTTCAGCTTGTTATTTCATGCACCCTATAGTTTTTACTCCATTTTAGGAAAGTTTATACAAACCAGTTGGTGATGATAACTCTAGAGGATTTTGTATATATAATTAGATTATATCAATGTTTAATTTCATGTTTCATGGTGTTGGGATGATCAAATTATCTCATCTTTTAGGAAGGTGCCACCATGTGTAGTCTTAGTTAATTTTCCTTGTTTGCAAAATGTTTGGTTCATAGAATAGGTCTCATAGGAATGTGATGTGATGCTTTTAATGTCTAAAATCCATATTTATCATCATAACTTCATTTTTAGTCTCATAAAATCATGTTTTGATCAAATATGCAGTCATGAACACCTCATAGCCAACCCTTTAAATAATCTCACTTGTAGTCATGTTAATCACATGTGTATAACATGTTTAGTGAGTTCATGGAATCGTATTGGATATCTTAAAAGTTAATATTTTTGTAGAATTATGAAAAAAATAGTCTATATCCTCTAAAGAGTATAAATGGAACCGTGATAGTCAAATATAATATACACATAGTCTGCCATTGGAGTGTGCACCTACAGGTGCTCTCATAGAGGTTTTCCAATGTTGAAATAAGGTGTAAATATTAACTCAAGCATTTTAAATCATAATTTATCATTTTATCTCATTTGAAGATAATGTATTTAGATATAATGTCAATGTCAAAATACCACTATTCATACATTTCACATACTGCCTCCATACCAACCTATCATGATGACATCAGATTGGGGTGAACATATTAGAGATGGCTTCAAGCCTTTTGAATAATGAATAATGAATTTTATGTTTTTATATGGGCATAAAACTCATAGGAGGTATAAATCAATGCATATTATCCATATTCTACCCATTGCCTATATACACTAAAAATCTACACCTACAAGTGGCTTAGTAGGGTATTAAGGAGCCATTTTAAAATGTTAGACAAGTAGTGAAACTCATAATACAAAAATAAAATGTTTAATGGATCCTAATATGAAAATTTTAATAGTTATATATGGCTTGGAAAATTTTAATATCATCTTCTAGCAGGAAGAGACTGAATTTAGTGAAGGTTTCCCCAAAATGTGAAAACAGAGGTCCAAGGGGTTTTTCTAGATCTCTTACAGTATGGATTCAATGAAATTTGAAACATATAAATATGTGAAAATCATAGCCTCTATTATTTAAAATATAAATTAAATATTTGGAGTTAAAATTATTGATGAAAGGTGGTTGTTGGGGGTCCTGAAGTTGCCTTAAAAAACACTAAAACTCTATATTCTCATCTACAAGTTTGGAGTTTCGATTGACTGTTGATATCCTAAAAAATAAAAAAAGACACTCCATCATGGATATTATTATAAAATAATAAAATTTTATAAAAATTATCATTAATTTCATAAAAAATATGTGGATGCATAGTTCTCAGGCTCATGGCCACCTATAGGTGTCCCTCTACATGAAATGTGCACCTACAGCTAGGTATGGAAACACTGACCCAAAACTGATGTCTAAGTAGTGTTTATGGAATTTAAGGTGAATTAAAGTATAAAAAATATTATATATTTATATCATTCTTCATTTAAATTTTTTAAACACCATGACTATGCTAAATTAAGCTAATATGCACTTACAATAGTCACTTTGGCATAGTGTCTTAGTCAAGAGGAAAGAACTTAGTCTTATGAGTTAAAGGTGATATTAAGGAGTATAGGGGAGGTTTTAATGATTAAAAAATAATATTAAAACCTCAATTTATATCATTATGAACTTCATAATCTCTAAAATTTGTGAAATAAAACTATACAGACATCCTAGGGCCATGTATGCACCTACAGCTGAGTGTGAAGTCTTGGTGAGGATAAGAGGTAAATATAAAAAGGGAGGAGAAATAAGGTTAAAATAAACTTGAAATGTTTCATTATATGTCAATTAAATTTTTACACATTCTCTATGACTCCCTTCAATATGATCATCTACTCTCCATATTAGCCCAAACGTAGTAGTCTGTATAGTTGCCCTAAGGAACTCTTTGCTCAATGCGTAAGAATGAGGAATCAAAAGAAGAGAAGTGTTTTTGGGGGAATTTTAAGATTATATATAATAAATTTATAATTTATATAATTTTTAATGAACATATTAACATTTTTTTAGCCTAGAGAGGTCATTCGTAGGTGTATTTAGGATAAATGTAGGAAATAGTCCTTTTTGGAGGTTTTGTTTGGGCATTTTGACTTCGTTAAGTGCCTGATTGGATGAATCCAGATAAAATATTTGGTAAAAAGTTTAATTATGAAATAATATAGCTCCTATAATATTAATTTTTCCTTTTTTAAGAGGGATATACCTCACTATTTTGTCTCAGAGGTCAGCGAGTAAAAAAAAATCAAGGTTTGGCAAAACAAGCTAATGAAGCCAAGGAGGGTGAGAAAATTGATGGAAACCTTGGGGAAATAAATAAATATATTTTAATATTTATGAAGGAAAAATAGGTGATATTATTAATTAATTAAGGATCATGCATCTCAAAATTACCGAAACACTCTTGCACATAGTTCAACTAGACAAGCTCCAAGTAAGCCTGGTTGATGAATGAGAGAAAGAAGGTTTAAAGGAGTGTTTGGAAAGTTGTATGGTGAATTTATGATATTTAATGAGGTGTTAAAATTCATGATATAGTATCATATCCATGGGATATCAGTCCAAATATCCAAAACTAGCAGGGGAATGTTAAGCCCATTAGGCCTTGAAGAGACATAGAGCCAATTGGGGGTCCAACATCACTTATAGCTCATAGTGAGTGTCATATCTAGTAGGATCATATTTATGAGATGGGTTTATAAATTTAAAACATTTTTTTTATTACAATAACTATATTAAAGTTACCTTTATCTCAGATATAGTCCAAGCATGTAGGTAGTGTGGAATCAAGCTTGATAAGGTGATTTCGAATGCTCATAACTTTTCTGAGGATGTGAATGGAGGATAAAGGAATTTTTAGTGTTTATTAGGGTAATTTAACATAAATTTTGTGATATTTTTTTGTATACCTAGTTTCATGGATTTATGAACAAATTTTAAGGATAAAAACTACCTAAGACCCTACTAAACCTTTCAAAGAGACCCAATGGAGAAAACAAGCTTGGGGAGCTATCTAGTTGGGATAAAATGACCATGAAAGTTATTTGAGGTTGTAAAAGTCTCTTCAAATTTCCTCATCAATTTTTTTCTACCCTACCTGTATAGTTAGGGTATAAAAGAGGTTCTTTTGACTATTTTATGTGTTGTGTAGGGTACAAAAGGTTTCAAAAGATGTAATAAATTTCGGGGGAAATATTAGTACTTTTAATAATTCCCTATATACATGTAATTATTTTTAAAAACTTATAAGTTTTAAAAAATAGCTCTCATCTTAGTTAGTCAAAACTAGCATAGTGAACATAATGGTGAGAAGGGTGAAAACTTCAAGTGTGAGCCTTTTTAAGGTGTACCTAAGTAGTATAAGTACATTTATAGTATTTAAAAGTGTAATTAACTACCTCCCATGTATTTTCATGGAAAACTAAATCCAATTTTGAGGCCAAGTATGAGGGGTGACTAAAAGATATGTTTTTTAGTTTACAGGTAGTGATTTCTTACTTCTAGGAGATTATAGATGAGTAAAAATTAAAAAAATATATGTATAGGTATGAATAAAATTGTTCCCTCTCATTAAAATAATCATACCTATCCCTAGTCATATTTTTGATGTTCAAATAGGTCCAAATCATGAAGGTAGTTTTTTGAGCCAAGACAAGGAATTTGATGCCACTTTTCATAAGTTTCTTGACTTTTATGGACACTTGGCATTATTTAAATTTCATGTTTAATTTAAAACATATATGTCATTCATATGTAACCTATTTTATTATCTTTAAAAGTGTCCAAGTGACCTTTGGACTTCCCTTGTCTAGCCTCCATTGGTTAATGGTGAAACCCTATCTAATTTTGTATTTGAACGAATATTGAATAAATAAACAATTTAAGTATACTACATACATGCTTTAATATTTATTTTTATTGTAATCTTGTTGGGCTTGTCTAGTAGAAGATGATCTTTTCTAACATGTTATCCTTGATTATTCACCAAGCGTGCAAAAGCTTAGTTATTATAGGTCTTTGTTAGTGTTAGATTTTAGTGTATAAGTGTTTTATAAGTGGTACATGAATTTATTCTCCCAAGGAAACATTCTTTACCTTCATAATCATCAAAATACCTCTTTAACCTAACATATGAAACATTGATGTAACAATCTATCTTGTGTTCTGAGTTTTGTGTGAAGAAAAATTTGTTTTGCTATAAGTAGTATATTTTTAGTCAATAGGAAGAAATTTATTATTGGTGAATTACTTTTTATCTTTATAATTTTATCTTCTTAACCCTTTTCATGCAAATTTGATAAGTGAAAGAGTGTTTCAAAGAGTGCATCAAGGGAACTACCCCTTCTAGAGACTCATCTCACCAAATTGATCACCCACAACATGTGAGATGTTTTCATTATTTCAATTGGATGAGGAGATCTAAGACTTCTTCTCAATGGGTTCAAATCCAAGTGACAACACATGGGTTTTATAAACTTCCTCTATCATCCTTCACTATCTCCATCTACTCCACCTTCTTTGATGATGTTCTCCCTCCATTACATTCTAAGGGATGAATTCTCCTGCATCTAAATTATGACAAAAAGGTAGTTATTCAATTACATCATGATATAAATCATTAAAAAATGATATAACAAAAATTAACATAATCATTTTGTATAAAATTCATAATTATCCATCTCATAATAATGAACTCATGAAATCTAAGTAACACATAGATGTCCCATAACAACATATGACATAGATTTAGTTAAAAAGTAATAAAACAAATTAACCATAATATTAATCCATATATAAATAGGTAAATAAATTTAGGTGAGAGAATCAAGATGTAACATTTGTACCAAATCTAAACCAAATTTCATGTCCATAGGTATATGCTAAATTTATATCATTTGGAATGATGTATGGTTTGATCTCAACTTTGTTCAAGGGTATAATTATGTTCTTATGTCCTTGGTGTGCCTATAGTTAATTATCTACTATATTGATAGTCATTTGACTATCATATGCCCAATTTTACTAATAATCATATGGTAGTCTATTTAATGATTATTCATATCAATAACTTAAAAAACACATATTAGACTCAAATAAACAACTTTTATTTCTACATATTACAACCTCCTTATAGGATATTTCCTTCCATAATTTTCCAGACTTAATTTAATTGTATTGTACCTTTAAGAGGTTTATATAATGGCCTTTGATGTATAACAAGGATTCATGTTAAATGTGTTTGAAAATTTGAAGACAAAATTATAGAATTCACATCCTTCAAGCTAAATATCCTTTTGAAAATCAATGTCCCATGAATTCTTGGTTTTCCTATATGATATCACCATTTCAATTCACTCTTCACCTCTTTTTGCATAGTCTAAAAAATTATACAATAGATTTTTGATATTTTTTTATATGTCCTCCTTACGTAGAGTACTTAAAATATTTATAAGGCACATAAAACTTTTAATTACTCTCTTTTATCATAGTATGCAAACATTATTCCCTTACATTTGTTCATTTATAATTACAACATCTCCTTCGTAAGCAATCTGATTTTGTACGTTTTGTAGTAACTGCTAGTTTAGACATCATAATCTTCTCCTTAATATGATTTGGATGCTTGTCCTACTTAATCTTTGTAATTATAGATTCTTATGGAATATAAAAGTGAATAAATCCCTTCTCCTTTAGTTGTTTTGAAATATAAATTATAGGTACATAGGGTACTTGGGTTTTACACTTTGTATATTCAAATTTCATTCTAGTTTCTCCGTTCTCTACTTTTATAGACTACATAATCCTTTGTAAGGTGTTACCTTGATACAATACATTAAATATAATAGGCATTTATTTGTGTGTTGTAGGGACACATTCATGTTGTGTGATTGTATTTACTACACATGTAATAACTAAGAGGTTGTATACCCTAATTATTGTCTTATTTGAGATTTCAGTTGCCTCCATGATATCATATTATATAGCCTTCTTGATACCCTCCTTGTATTTTTGGATAACCTAGCCCTTATTTTTATTAGCCATAATATCACATATATTTTATTTGAGGGTAAGGTGGATCCTATCTAGACTACTAAGTAGAGATGCATAATTCCTAAGAAACTAGTACTCTAAGGATGAGTTTTCATCCATGCTAGTACTAAGCAAGCTATTATGCCCATCCTATGAGAACTTACAAATAATATTTAAGAGGATGTGTATCTTAGTAATACATATATTGGGTAATCTTTTTCTTATTAGCCTACCTATATAAGGTCATATTTGCATCCAAACTTGGAACTATTGGTTTCACGATCATAAGATACTACAAAACTAATATGATGACATTTATAGGCATTTCATGTTTCATCTCATGGAGTGATATATAGTTCTTATCATTATGACTACATGATTTAAAAAATTAAAATACATGTTATGTGTCTCTTGTATGTATTTTTTCAAAAATGTAACAATTATTAATGGGATGCCCCACTATGCAAAATAAATCAAAGAACTCCACATTATTTACTTTATGAAAATCATTAATACCTTATCCTTCCTTACCACACTCCATGCACCATATATATGAATTGGGTCTATTAATATAGCATAATTATTCAATATTTTATAAGACAATATCTATCTTCACATTTATCTTTGCATCTAGTTTTAGACTCTCCCCATAGTTTTCTATTTTTTCAAATTAGATCACAGTTAATTAATAATCTACCTTACTAGGGAACTATGTTGTTATGATATAAAATGAGATCCTAAGTTTTATACCTTCTATGAACCACACAATTTTATCTATGTTTGTAAACTAGAAACTCAATCCATTTATAACATCTAAGAATCTACGGTTATAATCTTAGATTGATTACCCTATTTTCTAGAAATCTCCTTCAAGTTATGAAAGTTTTGGCTTGGGAATTTATACATCTTGAATTATCCAATCATTTTATCTTGATTTCCTGTAAACCCATTATGATTGGTTGTTTTGGTATATTAATTCCAGAGCTCTACCTTTCAAGGATCTAATGAGATCACACTTTTTTGAATCATTAGTGATGACAACTTTAGTATTAAATTTAATTTCCTAGGTCAACAAAGATTTTTTAGGGTCTGTATAACAATCATAAGGTTTTAGAGTTGTAAACATTAATAGATTGTGTAGACACTAAAAAACCACACATGATAGTTCTAGATGTCAAACTAACCCCTAGATTAATTTTTGACCCCTTCGAGACCATTTGACAAACCTTAACCACCAAAACTAAGGTAAAATGACTAAACTTTGACCATTATACCATTTAACCTATTGATCACCGATGGTCAACCCCTAGCTTTCGATGGTTAGGCCTAACCACCAAGAATCATCATTTTAACCACCTTAAGGGTTAAGTCTAGCCAACTATAGCTTGTTTTTTATATTTCCCTTATTTGATATACATTTGAATCAATGCATGATAAAGATAAATTCATACACCTTGTTAAACATCGTATTGAACCTATTGTTCCATCTCTCCCTTCCTTATATAAAAAGAGAGGAGGAGGAGGTGAAAGGGATCTAGATTCAAAATCAATCAAGCATAAAAGAGAAATAATTATCAAAGATCATCAACAATTATCAGAGCTTCTTATATTAGAACTTATTTCAAGTTATTCTTATAGAAACTAAGTTAGAGATCTAAATTGCCATAATTCATCAATCTCTACCAAGATTTCTCTAAACTCCACCAATAAAATTTTTAGCCAATTACCTCCACATTATTTAGAATAGCAAGCTAAGTATCCATCTTTTATCAGAATCAATAATTGGTTTCTCTATTTTATCTTCCATCCCACATTCCATAATCCATTCTATAACCTTGTCAACCAACCTCTTGAACTAGACCAAAACCCATAATAATCACTAATAGTCACCCTAACCACTGATGGTCTTTCCTAGCCATTGGAAATTACTTAACCACTGATGGTCACTCTAACTTCCAATGGTATCACCCAACCACTAATGGTCACTATGTGATAATTTCAAAAACAAACTATTTATCAGCCATCAAACCCCCACTAAATCCAACTTTTTGACTTCCTACCTAAGTATAGATCATCACTCTATTTAATGAAACCATTTCTGATTCATATAGCATTCATATCTAATCATCTATTGCTATAAGTAGTCAAATTCATCTCTTTCAGGCACTTATTTTATTTTATTTTAGTACCTTTAATTATTCATACAATTAATTTATCTTTCATTTTTATAATTTGATTATTTAAAAGTGTGGACTGATAACCTCCAAATAAGCTTACACTTCTTAGATCTAGCTTGTTAAGAAGTCCACCCTAATCTCTAACTAATCAACCATTTCTTTAGTGCTTTCTTATCTATAGGTCATTCCTCCCAATTCAAAGAGGAGTATCTACAACCATTTGGATCATGGATCACAAATCAAATCCAAGTTATACTAACCTCACCCTTCTTTCAAGTTTATAACTTTCTTTTAAGAAAATAAAGCAAAATTTATGTGAAACATTTTGGCATGCTTGGTGGGACCCTTGAGTCTTTTCTTGGGTCATAGTTGCATATAAATGCTTCTTCTTCTTATCTTTCTTCTCATAAAATGAAATCAAAATTTCATCTTGGGCTTAAGATTGACTACATCCATTATTTTCTTATTTATTTTAGCTCACCTAGTTTAATTAATCAAGTTATTTAATTATAGCTTAACTCTTATCACACACACACACACAAGACCAAACCACTTACACCTAATCAAGAATAAAAATATTGACATAAGGCTTGACTAGGATTTCATCACCTAATATTCACCTTTCCTGACTATCCTACTTAGATTTCATCACTGAGAGGAGAACTAACTTAGTTCACTTAGTGAGTATAATCTCTAGCAATTAGTATATCTTGGATAAGGACCTCACACTCTTATCATTGCAATGTGTGAAGTGAGGGGGTAGGCCCCAATATCAATCCACATATTGATTTCTAATACAAATCCCTTTGAGATCCTAAACACAACTTGAAACCAACCATATACTTCTTTTCTAGTATCCACTCTATAAGCCAAGCTAAGTCACACAATTCTTAAATATTAAGGTATAAGCCATAATAGAGACTAAAAATAACCTTAGGATTTAATGCTCTTTAGTGTGTGTTTTGTTTCCTTGAATTTTTCTTCTCTTATCTTTATTTGAGTTATTATATTGATTGTATATTCTTCTTTTCTTTGTCTGCATGGTTTTAACTAGATAACAACTAAGAAACCAAGAAAATCAAGATCCACCTCCTAATAATCTATATTCATCTTCTCTCTCATCCATGAAGTACATATTAGAGGTAGAGATTTATCCTCATCCTTCTAGAATTCATAGCATCCCTTGAATGGTTGCCTAAGGTGATGCATATTTCACCACCTTTTTGGATAACAACCCAATAGCCCTCAAACATTAACTTAACACCATATATTATCATACCCCTACTTTAGTTTTTCTTATTGAACCACCCTATGACATGACATCCCACTTTATGGGTGACATTTTTGTTACCAACATCTCCACTTAACCTTTAGTCACCCAAGCATCCTCCTCTACTAATAACCCCATTGATACCACAATCTAAAACCAAACCACTAAGCCAAAAAACACCCAAACATCTTCTTCCCTAACTAATAACCCTCCTAATATAGGAATAACCTTTGGGCACTAGTACTTCTATTACTATATGAGTACCCTCTACTAGAGTCACCACCATTCCCCTTATTTTAAACTCACCCACCTCCACTCCATTCTAGATTTTATTATTTCCCATACCTTATACCCTTCCATGCATCATTACAAAAGTTACCACCTACATTATATATACTAACCCAACCATACCTACTACCCAACCTATGTTAATCTCTCAATAGGTGCCCATTATAAAAAACTTGAGTTATGTCCCTAACCCACAAGGATATGTACCTTTGCCTTCCACCTAACCACTTATATCCTTGTATTCATATGTGGCATCATCCCAACCACCCATGTCTACATACCAATATGTGGTAGCTTCTCAACCCCCTACCAAAAATACATATGTTATACCTACCTAAACCCAACATAATCTACCTTACAACTATGGGGGTGTATAAACACAAATGGACCTTGTCATAATGTTAATAGATAAAATGACTAATTTGGATTCATCTATCTCTAGTTCCCATAACCTCTTATCTTATGACCAAATTTGTAATGAACCAATTCATCCATCCATCCATCCATCCCTAATCGACCTTATCCTCCTCAATGGGAACTTCTAAAATTTTCAAAGTTTTAGAGTAAGGAAGACCCTCCACAATATCTAAGTGCATTTAGGAATTTGTCATATATGATTTCCTATGATGATGCCATCCTTCTCTATACCTTTCCCATGTCTCTATCAGGTCTAGCACTAGATTGGTACAGTGTTATTACAAAGCACTCCCTCTATTATTTTTCCCAACTATCACATATTTTATAAGATTACTTTTTCATAAACATCTCTAAAAATGTTTCCATCACTGATCTCTACTCCATTAAGCAATTTGATGATGAGCCCATAGATGAAATTGTAGCCCATTAGAGAAGCTTGATAAATAAACTCTATTTATCTTTGCCCCAACCTGAGCTGATAGAAATATTTGCATGGGCTTGTGCCAAACACATTTCCTCTACTTTATGGGTTCAAAGATTCAAGACCTTTGACGAAGCTTTCACCATGGCACACAAATTATAAAATAGAGCCATTGATGAGGGGAAGTTGAAATTGAGAAACAATAATTCAAAATTCAAATCAAATGAGACTCCCTCCTCTAAATCTAACAATCAAACCAACACTAAATCCAAAAACAAGGGAATCATGAATTTGGCTATCCTTAAAACCACTCCTCCACCCATTGTTAACCAACCCAATTCCTCGAATTCCTCTAATAAGAACACTAGAAACCCAAACCATAATAATCAATAAAAATTTACTCCACTAGGGGAGTCATATGATTTGGTCTTAGAGAAGTTATTAAAAGTGAATATCATACAAATATGACTGATCAAGCCTCCACAAATATTCAATTCCTCTCTTCTTGTACTTGATTGGTATAAGGAGACCAAAATGTGTACCTTTGACCATCTCATTAGACATGACATTATTAGGTGTAATACCTTCAAGAACATCATCCAAAACCTCATTGACAAGAGGGAAATTGTGTTGGATAACCCAAAGACACCCCCAAATAAAGCACTTGACATATTTAGATGGCCATTTCCCAACCATGACCCTTGGAAAAATAATGAAAATAATAGAGAAAAATCCTCTCACATCCATGAAGTCCATACCATTAATGTAGTCCTTATTCAACTCATTACTGAGGAAGCCATTGATGAAACCACCTTTTTTTCCCACTCCACTTATTGAGGTAGTGGAGTTACCCTCCATTCCTTTGAAAAATGAAACCAAGGAAATAACCCCTTTATTTTCTCTACCCATTTAGGTATCTGAGATACCAATTTCTCATTTGGAAGGCATACTAAAGGAGGTAGCCATTACCACCATCTCCTTCTCCTCCATCATATAACAATCCACTCTTCCCTTAGAAATCACCCTTAAGGAAGTGATCAATCTACCTACCTCTCCCATAGAAGAATCAATTTTTCAAACCTTAGAGCCTTTCATTGAGTAAAAGGATGAGGTAACCACTTCTCTCTCTCCACCCATTGGTTTGAACTTTGAGCTCAATATTGAAGGGATCAAACCCATCTATAATCCCTTCTCTAGATTGGTTCAAAAATTGGAATACTTATTCTAACCTAATGTAGATCATGCCACATTTTGGCACCATATTGGGCTTGCTTACAAAACCAAGTAAGAACCTTTGACCACATGACTCTCATCCCAACCTTTTATTCCCACTATCAAACCTGATTTCTCCACAAGTAAGCCATTAGAAACCCCTACCAGCCAAAGCATACCTAAACTATCTGAATTGACTCCACCTAAAATTACCAATTCATCTTCTACCATTCCAACCAAGCCTACCAACAACCTTGGTATATTACTTATTTAGGGCCTTACTCACCCCTCATTGAAATTGGAATTAATTTCACCAAACCTATCAAAGAAACCATGAACCAAGCCAACAAAGAAGGTGAAAACATCTAATATTCCATAAACCAAAACTCTACCTCCCCCTTCCACTTTTAATTCTATTTTGGGACCTCACCCTTATACATTATTAAGGAAACCTACCATCCCAAATAAGACCCAAATCCAACCACCACTTTTGGTTACACCATCACTCCTACTATAATCCTCACATATTTTTACCAAACTTTATATAACCAAACCAACTACTTATAAAGAATATACCCTAACACCTTTTTCCTCTAAGTAAATAATACCAAAATAATCCACTAAGATCTCTCCTTAACCTAAATATATGACCATCAAACTCACTCCTAAAAGGGCTTCCACCTCATATACCAAACATAAGACCTCCATGCCTTTACCACCATTATCTGAATCTTACTCAACCATCCTAAAAATGTTATTTGAAGAATCTTACTTAACCTTACCAATAATCACACCATTCAACCCAAAAATTCCTAAACCATCTTGGTATAATGATAAATTAATATGATCATATCATAAGATACCTATGCATGATATGGAGAACTGTAAATCTCTCAAAGTATTAGCCCATCAATTATATAGTGAAGATAAATTATTGTTAGATGATTCTCCTATGAACCCAACACCAATCAATAACATCAACCATCACTCACCTACTCCTCTACTCTGATCTCAGAATGAAGTGGAACCCAAGAAATCCTCTAGCTTGACTCTTTCAAAAATACATACCATACATGTGGTCACATGATCATAGGCTCAACATAAGGATAAGGGAAAATCAAAAGTGTCCATTCCATGGACATATCCTTCATCCACCACCCAACCACCCAACCAATATAAAGTGAATGAAATCATAAATGCATCATTTTTATAAATCAACCCTAGCTCAAAGAAGATAGAGCATACCTACACTTTTGATTGGGATACACTTGTTAATCAGGAGCATGACCAATATGAGGATCAACTAGATCTAATTAGGGGACCAATTTTCACAAAATATCATGATAATAAGGGTTCTAAAGACTACAGTCTAATACAATTGCATAATAATCCTAATTGAGTCCTAAGGTTTAAAACATTCACTTGGTCTAATAACAAGAAAGTAAATCTAATCTAGTGTACACCAAAGCTTGTAGCACAAAGTGGGGGTTAAAAAAAATTAAACAAATATGTATAAGAAACCTCAATTAAATTAAGTATGAGTAATACCCTAATACATTAAATATGAAAGATAGTATTATTTAAGCCAACAATTATGCTACTTCTATCTACTAAAAGAGAGGAGAATAAACTTAGAATATACTTACCTGAATGTTAACTCATCAAGACTCATATTCTCCATTGGCCAATGGGGCTTCCCAAGATGTTGTTTTGGTTTTTAAGGATAACTAAGAAATGCCAAAGCATCTAAGACTTATCCACAAGACTAGATCCTCTAAATAAGAAACCCTAAGCTAAGACTTCTCAAGTAGAATGGTGTATAATAGATTGTGAAGAAGTATGAGTGAATAATAACTATTAATTTCACGTATGAAATAATGATGAAATTATCTTGTATTTATAGGTGGTCCTTACCCTAAATCCTTCTAACAATAATTATTGTATAGGGTCAACCTAGTTGACCCAATGTGTTTTTGGGGATAATTCACTAGGTTTAAACTAGGTCGATTGAAAGGATAACAAGCTAAGAAAGTGAAAAATACACCTAAATTATACTAGGTCAATCTAGCTGACCTAGTACATTTTATTTTCTAAAATGTCATTAAGGCAAGAAAAGGAGGATAAAACATGGCAAAAGATTGGAAGAGTGTGCAAGGGAGGATAAATAGCTTAGATAATGGTTTTAGGATATGGTTAGATTGGTAATAATGTAAGAAAAAGTGAAAATAATCCTAAAAATCACCAAAGGCTTTCCCACCCCTTTCTTGATGTACCCCTTAGGGCATACACTCAAAGAGATTGAGTTTTGATGGGTTCTTATAAGATGTAAAGAATTAATATTTGATAAAAGTTGAAAATATTATATGTATACATTTTCCCCACTCGAAGCTCATCACATGTCAGTAAGGTGTAACAAGGGATGGTGCTTCGAGAATGAACATAGTAACATATAATGTTGATGCTAAAAAAATTATAGTATTTTAAAGCATATAATAAATGAAAGTAAATGACTAAAAGGGAAACTAATCTAAAAAGTAAATGCAATGTGTACCTTGACTTATCTTTATCATGGGATGATTGTGTATTGTGTTGTTATTTTTAATTATGTATGGCATAGAGAATGCTTTCAAAAAACCCAAGAATATAAAACTAAAGACAAAAAATAAACAAATACAAGAAAAGCCAAGATAGCTGGCGCTATGAGGATAGGATGTACATGGGAATTTTTTTAATCTGGGGTGATAAGTTTTATGTTATACAAATGACCAAGTAGAAAACAAACAAGAGTAAATTAGGTAACTGAAAATCCAAGGATAATAAAGATCAACAAAATAAAACAAGCTATCCTTAAGTAAGAAAGGCAAACTCACTAAGTCAAAACAAGGATACATGTCAAATAGGATGTTAATAAAATAAATCAATGGTAAAATAAGAAACAAAATGGTAAAACAACATTCATGAGTGAGAAGTAACAATCCTTATCTCAATATTTGATGAAAAAGGTGCATAAAAGGGAAAAAAAACATTGATGAGTGAGAAGTAACAAGCCAACCTCACTCAACAATGGAAAACGGGTATGAACTTAGGTGTCCATAACATCATGATAGTAAAATAATGATAAATGGTAAAATGAAAGTAAATTAGGTTTATAAATGTAAATCATGGTGTAAAATAAAGAATCCATAGTTTCTCAAACATGTTGTGTTGCTTTTAAGGATAAGTAGAACTTAAATAAAGTAGTGCTAACTTGTTTTAAGAGATGAATAAGAAAGAATTAAAAAATTAAAAACATATTTAGAATCACAATTTGTCTATGAAGGGGGGAAATTAAATGGGTGGAGGGGAGCATGAAGGAAAAACCAAGGTATAAGAACTCTTTCTCGAAGTTAAGACAATCAAGTTTGTTTTGTTAAAACAAAAGGACTTTCAATCTTAAGGACTCTAAAGAACTTATCTTAGCTACATAAATCCTAAGTCAACAAATGGATTATATATGAATGAAAAGTAAAATGGACATACTTTCCCACAATGTGTTGCCCATTCCTCAGAACCCCTTATAGAGTCATCAGTCTACCATGAAGATTGGGTACTTGCATGAGAAATTAGGTAGCACCATAGAGTTTGTTGAATTCCCCTATTGCAATCTACTGGTCTACCACACCCCAAGGGACCTCACCTCTATGTGAGTCCAACTATGGAGTTTTAGATACAATTAGAGATAGGAGATGTGCTTGTAATCACATCTTTTGGTTTGAATTTGACATTTGAAATTTACATGTTACCTTTTAGATATCTCATATGGATTTGGAAAACCAATGGATTTGGAAAACATGGTTGCTAAAGATGAATTTAATTTGAATACTTGGGACAAGGTTGCTAAGAGACAAAAAATTCAAAGAGAATGGAGTCTAAGAGTCTCATAAATATAGGTGAAATAAAAGTGCTATATTGAATTAGACCTTATTTTATCTAATGTGGAGTGAAAGAAAAGGGGAAATCAAGAGGAGTGACACATGAAACAATTTGAATTACTTAAAATTTCAAAAAAATGTGACAAAGAGAAAAAAGGATACAATGATAGAAAAGGATAATTCCTTATCATAAGAATGAGGAAAATGGAGGAAAACATGCTATCATAGATTGTTTTCATAAATTACATTTAAAAAAATAAGCAAAAGTGAAGGTTTGACAATAGAGATATAAAAAGATGAAAAGATGGTAATTTTTTGAGGAGGGTTAAGTGCTATCTGTGGTCTTCCACTACAAATTCATAAAATAAGGAAAAGATAAAGAAAATCAATGGTATTTTTGTGAGGGATGATGGGTCCTATAAATTAACTCACAAAAGAGAAACCTAAAGGGTGCCAAAACAACATTAACAAGAGAGAAAAATAAGTGAAAGATGGTGGTTTTGTGAGGAATTTTGGGTCCTATCCATAGTCTTACAAATAAAATCACAAAATAAGAACCCAAGGAACACTAAAATAACATTGGAAAGCAACAACAAGAGAGAAGACTATGGTATATCAAAAGACCAAAAAGAAGGACTAAAGGTTTGTGAAAAGGAGGAAACTAGTATATAGGGAAATACCCATGCTTAAGTAACCTAATAAAATGTGTTAAATAGATATAGATATAAGGCATGAAAATAAGGAAATGGTTAGGCAAAGTGTTTTTTGTGGAATTGTGAATTGGTGGGTTCTTTGAAAACATGGCCTTGATTGGTTTGAAGGAGGTAGGTGCTTAGACCAATAATATATTTGACTAAATTTGGGCCCCACCATTTTTTGGCATATTTAACTTATTTATCATGGGTGAAGTCTAATTTAAGAACAATATCACCAACATAAAATGTGTGGACTTTAACATGTTTGTTATGTTGTCTAGCAATACAAGTCTTGTATTGGGAGTTATGTTGCAAGGTAGAAAGATGGTATTCATCAAGTAGATCAAGGGTATGAAAATAATCTTCACATAATTCTTGATTGGGAATAATACAATGAAGATATATATAAAGAGAGGGAAGTTCAACTTGTAAAGGAAGAACCAACTCAGAATCAAAGACTAGAGAGAATGGAGTTTCCCTAGTGGTAGTATGTATACTAGTATGATAGGCCCAAAGTGTAGGGTAAATATGAATATGTCAATCCATGCAGGTTTCAAAAATTATCTTTTGAATGATTTTATTGACAATTTTATTTGTGGCCTCCATTGGACCATTTCATTAAGGATGATAAGGTGTGGAAAACTTGTGATTGATTTTGAGTTGGTTGCAAAGTTGTTGAACATGTTTTTTCTAAAATTATCACCATTGTCTAAATTGATGGTATAAGGAACACCAAAGTAGAAATTTAATTTTTTAAGAATAAATTTGGAAATTTTAGGACCAATGATGTTAACAAGTAGCATGGCTTCTACCCACTTGGTAAAATATTTGGTAACGGTACTGATAAAGACATGTCGATCGTGGGATCAAGGAAGTTTACCAATGAGATAAAATCCCCAAGTGTAAAATGGCCAAGGAGATTTGATATTTTGAAGCTTGGTAGGAGGTGAGTGGATAAGATCATCATTAAGTTAAAAAGTACACTTTTCAACATATTTGATTGCATCTTTTCAAGAGTATGTCAAAATTAACCCATACATAGGCATTTGTGTGTTGTAGCATGTCCACTATAATGACCACCACAAATGCTCCCATGTTATAGTTTGATAAGAGGAGGAACCTCATCTTGCATAACACAACAAAGCAATGTACCTTCAACATTGTGATAGTAAAGGATGTTGTGTCTAAATACATATTTTAAGGATTACTTATGAATTCATGTCTTTTCATGAGAATATAAATTAAAATGATAATTTTGGTGTTCTAAAAATTAATTTATATCTTAGTATCATGGGTTTTGTCGAATGGTAATAGCCTTGATGTGGTATATAATCAAATATAATGGTTGAGTAGAATATTGATATTTTATTATTTTTATAATGAAAGTAGGATTGGAAAGGACTTGGTGTGAATGAAAGAGAGATGTTGAAGAAGCCAAAGAATCAACAATGGAATTTTGATCTATAAGAATAGGCTCAATAGTGAAAGAGATAAAATCCTTAGTGAGAGTGGTTCTAATTTGATGATAGGTAATAAGGTTCTCACTTTTACATTGTTAATCATCACTAACTTGACAACAAATAAGTTGAGAATCACTAAAGTATGAAGGTATTTAATGTCTAAATAAAGAGCAACTTTCATGCCTAAGATAAGAGCTTAATACTTGGTCATATTATTGGTTACATCAAATTTTAGTTGAAATGAAAAAGGAATGATCTTACTAAGAGGACTTATTGGAATGTAACCTTTCCCAGCTCCTTGAAGTCATTTAACACCATCAAAGTAAAGGTTCCAAGTATCCTCATGAAAGTCGACATTAATTTCAAGTAGCTCCTTGATAAATAATTTTGGTATAGTAGTACTAGAGGGAGTGGAAAAGTTATCAAGTTGATTGGATTCAAGATAGGTGGTAAAGATATTAAAGTAATACTTAAGAGAGATAGCTTGATTAAGACATTCAATTTAAAGGATATTGTCATTTGAAATATCAACTTGAAGAGAATAAGTGGATGGAATCGGATTTGGGGAATGTTGATCAACTATGACTTGCCCTTTAACATCTTGTTTAGTGATGATGTAGATATCAAATTCCATATGTAGGACCATCTATTTTCTAACCTGATATCCAAGAAGAAAGGCTTTGGAGAATAAATGATGAAGGGGGTCAAAATGAATGATGACATAAGTAATTTGGTAAATAATATAGTGGAAAATATTTTTAGCTGTGAAATAGATGACAAGGAAATCACACTCAATTTTGGTATAATGTGTTTCATAATTGATGAGGCCTTGGCTAATGTAGTAAATAAAATACTCTCTTTATATATCATTTTGTTGGGCAAGCATAGCCCCATCTGAAATAGGTGTGGAAGAAGTATATAGAATAAAAGGTCTATCATTAGAAGGAGGACAAAGTATAGGTGGATGAAGTAATGATTCTTTCATGTTATCAAAGTATTTTTGGCATGGATCCATCCATTCTAAAGCAGTACCTTTCTTAAGCAGGGAATTGATAAAGTGAATTTGATATTCTATTTTAGGTAAAAATCATCCAAGTTCCCCAAGTTTGCCTTAATAAGTATGAATTTTGGAAATGGAATGAGGAATGGGCATGTTGATGATAACACTAATTTTGGTAGGGTTAGCATCAATGACATGAAGAGAGACTAAGAATCCTAAATTTTTTCTAGATGTGACTCAAAAGACACATTTGTAAGTATTAAGTCTAACTTTATATTTAAGAAGATGATCAAAGATGATATCAATATTAGAAATATGATTTTTATGATGTTTAGATTTAGAAATAAGATCATCCACATAAGTTTCAACAATTTTCTGAATGAGATTATGAAAAATGTGAGTCATTGCTTATTGTTAAGTGGTTCTGACATTTTTGAGGCTGAAGGGAATTTTGACATAGAAATAGGTACCCATTATATGGTGAAAGTAGTCTTATGTTGGTCCTTAGGAGTGATATGAATCTGATTGTATTTTGAAAAGCCATCCATAAAAGCTAACATTTTGTAACTAGTCATGGAATCAATGGTGGAATCTATTGAAGGTAAGGGAAATTTGTCCTTGGGATAATCAAGATTGATATTACAAAAACCAATATAAATTAGAATGACCATAATGACTTTCTTCTGAATGGGGATAATGTTGGAAACCCATTTAGAATAATCTACTAGTTTAATAAATGTAACATCAAGTAATTTGGTGATTTCTTTATGACATAAAGTGGACACTTCAAGTGAGAATTTTCTTTGTTTTTGATGTATAGGCTTAGCATCAAGATAAGTAATGATGTTATGCATAATAATATTAGGGTCAATACCAAGCATGTCTTCATAGGACTAAGCGAAATCCTTACAATATTTATTAAATAATAGGTTGAAATTATCATGTTCAGTAGGTGAAAGCTCTTGAGAAAATCTAATTGGCCTATGATAAAATGGATTACCATATTCAATATGAGTGGTTTTTTTGATAAGCATGGTGTTTCCATACTAAAATTGGCATGGTGATTTAGGTAAGGTATAAATTGGATTTGTTTTAGGATTAATGCTAGCAATAAAGTTGTTGAAGCAAGGAGTTTTAGTCTTGAAATTTTCAAGTTTATGATGCTATGGAGGAAATTGAGGTTCTAGAGCATAAATTAACTCAAGAATAGATTAATAATTAGGGAAGGTAGGAAGAGGACCATACCACTCAACATCTACTTCAAGATCTAAAATTCGATTACCATGGCGATCATACTCAAAATGTATCTAATGAACATCGATTGCCTTGGCATCATGTATAATTTTGGGAGTAGAAGAAGTAGATGGAGTAGAAGGGATTGGTGTGTTTATGATAGGAGAAGGATCAGATGCAATCATTGGATTGATATGTGTTAAAGGATATGTAATAATTTTTAGAGGTTCAGAAGGTGTAATTTTCTCTACCACCCAAGGAGTACCAATAAGAGGAAGATTAACAAGAGGTACATGACCCTTAGGATCTAAGGTATGATCCATAGAAATGGTATTAATATCTAAATTAAAATCATGAATTTGGGCTAATGTTTTCTAATAATACTAGACATCCACGTCTCTATATTGAGCTTGGGTCATGATATTACTGTCATCATATGTTGGAGAAATTGTACATGCTTGAGAATTAGGGTGAGTTATAGAAGGTGAAATCTTGATATTACTGAATGTATGAGGAAACATGATGAGATGATCTTGAAATAATTTATCCACTCCAAAATCATTACAATTAAAGGCATATTCCAGTAGAGAAGAATCCTAGGCATTGCATGGAAGGGGAAAATCAATAATTTCATGAATAAGAGGAATAGTATAATCTCTGCATAATACAGAAGGAGGAATCCATTGAGAAATGTAAAGAGGTAATATGGTAGTATTTAAAGTAGGTTGAAAATCATTGGGTTCATCATCATTGAAATCTATAAGAGTAACTTGTAAATCAGGATTCATATCAATGAACTCAGGTAAAGGCAGTTATTGATTTTAGGAACTATAGCAACACAATATTGTGATTTAGGATTGGGAAGTTGTATCCTCCATGGATTGGGTTGAAATTCATTATTATACCATTTTCCATTATGTAATAATTTAATACATTGACTACCAGAAGAAGAAATGTTCCTCATTCGATGAGTCCATGGATGACCAAGGAGTATGTTGTAAGATAAAATAAGAACAAAGACAATAAGATTAGTTTGAAAAGTCTTAGATCCAATGGCTAATGGAAGATAAATACAAAAAAGTGGATTTTTATTAGTCTTATCAAAACCATGATAGGTAAGATTAGTTTTCTTAAAATGATACTTGCTATAACCAAGTTTTTGTATAAGCCATAAAGATGTGACACTAATACCAACACCTTCATCAACAAGAAATTTTCAAATAATAGTGGAATTAATGGCTAATTTGACAAAGAGTGGTGGATCATTAACATGAAAGAGAATTTCATTATAGATCATGTCCTCTTTAAGGATTTTAATAGAGGGATTGGAAGAAGGACACATAGTTTCAATGGTATTGATGTTGGTAGGTTGAGATTTAATAGAAGGTGGTTATTCATCTATGGAAGATGGATCTTCAATCTATTGAATTTGTTGCATAAGGAATTTATGATGAGAGGGTGAAGTATGAACCAACTCCATAAGAGGAATTATACAAGGCATACAGTTGAGTTCTTTAATAAAAATTCAATGAGATTTAGAAGAACCAACATGAGGTGTAGGAGGTAGATTATATTTTTGGAGGTATAGATGTGATTGGAAGATTAGAAGGAGGAAGTTGTTCCTTAGGTGGTTCTGAATCAACATTAGTGGTGTTAGTATATTTAATAAGTTATTCTTCTAGAGATGGCTTTTTAGGCTTGGTAATGGGATTTTTGTGAGCCGATTTATGATGATAATTGACCTGGGTAGTGCTAACATATTGAGAGCTTTTATAATATTGGTCATAATTATAATTTATGAAACAAACATCCTTAACATTTTCTTGATTATTTGAAGAAGATTTTTGGTTATTATAGGTAGAAGCTTTAAAATTTTTTCATTTTTGAGAGGTAGTAATGTACTCTTGATGATGAAGATTGATCATAACTTCATGGTTGAATGGATCACCAGTATATAAGAGAGAAAAAATTTGGTGAGCCCTTTACAATATTCATGATAATTACCAGTGTTAGCATGGAACAAAAAAAATATCTCAGGGTCATACCATTTAGGAGGAACATTGGGATAAATGAAAGGTTTTGAAGGCAATAAAAATTATTTCATTTAATAAACTGAAAGAGGTGTATGAGAAGATGAAGGGACATCAATTTTAAAAACTCTTTGTTTGGTATGTAGAGTATTTATAGTGATAGCATTATATGTTTGGAAAGATCATTTAATAATTTTATGATTAGGTTCGATGTGTTTCTTATGAAATTTTTGAAGCTTAGCTTGATCAAGAGCTCCATTAAGTGTTTGAGGAGCAAAGGCTCAAATCTTATATTGAAGAGTGGGAGTTAAAGCGGTGATAAAGAGTTTGAATAAGTTATGATTAGTCATGTTATGGTTGGATTTATGGGCCAATGATTTCCATATTTTGATAAAATCATGAGCTAATTCACAAGGAGATTTCTTAGCATTGATAAAGTGGCTAAGACAATTTTTGGGAAGATCATTATGTTAAAACTCTTTAACCAAAGGATTAACAAAATCTTCAAATTGCTAAATAGAATGTTGGGGTAGTTAATTATACCATTCTAATACATCACTGATAAACATTTTGTCTAATATTTTAATTATGACAAAATTATTAGTTTGGATCCACTCCTTGTAAGGGTTTCCAAAGGCTTTGAGAAATGAAGTAGGGTCTTTACTCCCATCATATTTTATAGCTGGAGATATGTTACCAATATCAATATATACAATAAAGGGGAATAAAGGCTCATTTAAAATGGTTTGAAGCATTTTTTTATTCATTATGGGTTGAGGAATAATACTACCTGAGGCATCCCAAAGAGGTGGAGGAATTAAATTGGGATTAGCTTAAGGATGCATATTGGAGGTTGGTTAGCTACATTGATTAGATGTTGAATTTGCATCATTTGTTTGGTGTTAGAATTTTGCATAATGTTCATTTTTTGGATGACTTGGGCTAAAATTTGAGTTATATTAGGAGGTGGGTTGGTGTTGGTAGGATCACTCCCACATTAGTTTGAAGATTTTGAGGATGAGAATATTATTGGTAAGTATATATAGGATTAGATCCATCAACTTCATCTTAAGGTATTATTTGCACCATATTGTAGTTCATAGATGAAGGAAGAGAAGAGGTAACCCAAGAGTGATGGTGCTCTTTGAAGGAAATGAGAGGAAGAAATAAACATCCCATATAGTATCTAAATGGAATTAGATTGTCTAAGAAGATTCTGATAGGAGACTTCATTCTAACTATAGAGAGATGAAAAAAATGCAAAGAAGGAAAGATAAGAAATTATATTGATAAATAGGGAAGGAAAAAAATTTATAGTTTCAACTAAGTTAATCTAGTATAGTAAATAGAGATGGGAAAAATAGGAAAAAGGAACTACAACTAGTGCAGGGTTAATTGAGTCAATCCTGTATAGTTTATAGAGGCTAAAAAATGTATAGGGTCAATTGGGTCAACCTAGTACAATAGACAAGATAAATGAAAATGTTGATAAAAAGTTGTGAACTGAAACAAGACAGTTTTTGTAGATAATCTAAGAAATAAAGAGCTAAAGGCAAACACATAGTTAATTGGATCAATATTGGCCAATCCAATTGAGTCACACAAAACAAAACCTTTCACTAATGTTGGTTTATGCAAACTTTTGCAAATATAATTAAGTAATGAACAAGTAATTAGATTTAAAAGTAAAGAGATAACTAATTGGTAAATCTAAGTAGTTTATTAGATTATTAACAATATTATTTTAAGTGTGATGAGAAATTGGTTGTAAAGCAAGGAACTAGATAGCAATATATGGATGGTTTCAAGTAGTTTTGATAAAAGGGACTGCAGTGGTAATGATACAAGTCTGGTATTAGGGCATATCCCTTCAATTCACATACAAAAAAGATAAGGGTGTCAGGTGCTTAGCTAGAATATACCATTAACCATGCTTTATACTTGACTAGAGCATCAAGTTAGCTTCCCCCTTGGGATGAAATCCATGTAGGTTAGCCTTGGGTAGACAAAAGTTAAAATGATTATTTAGATTATGTGATTTGGCCATGTGTTCATAAGATATAAAATAGTGAAACTAAACAATTAATTGAAAACCACCTAATTAATCTATGTGATATATTATAAGCATGCAAACAACAAGAAAAGAAAGTGTGTAAAGTAACTAATAACATATAGAGATTAATTACAAATTGAAATAAAGTATAGTGTTGACACTATATGCAAAAAATAAAAAACAAGGTTGATAGGTCAAACCTGTAATTTGAAAGCAAGGTTTAAAAATATACAGGGTTAGCCAGGGTTGACCTAGTTATTTCAGACAACACACATAACATAGAACTAGGTCGATCCAATTGCATATGTAAGAGTATTTTTGAAGATTACAAAATATGAAAATAAAGATAGAAAATAAAGAGACACAAACATAAAAATTAACCTTGGTGAGTTATAGATGTAAAGGATGAATATTTTCTGATCAAGAACCTTGGAGTATGTTGGTAAAACCCACAAACTAGGTCAACATGATTGATCAAGTTGTGCAAGAACCTGTTGTATAAAGCTAAAAATGTATAGGGTCAACTAGGTCTACCTAGTTGGTTGAACTAGATGTTTTAAAGGTTTTAAACATATATGACATTAACTGGGTTGACCTAGTTGTCTATTCCTAGAAACCTATGCATAGAAGTCAAAAAAATAGGTCGATAGAGTCAATCTAGTATGATACAAATATAATAAAAATAATCACAAATAATGAAAATAAGTGAAATAAATCTTGTAAGGGTTAATTTTACATTGGTTTGATTATAATTTATTAAATCAAAAATTCATCATGTTTATAAATTAATCCTATCTCAAAGAAGATAGAGCATACTTACACTTCTAATTTTGATACACTTGTTAAGTGAGAGCATGACCAATATGGGGATATGCTAGACCTGATTAGGGGATCACTTGTCACAACATATAGTTCTAGGAAGGTTTCCAAAGACTAAAGTCTAACATAATTAAACAACAACCCTAATGGATTCCTAAGGTTTAAAATGTTCACCTATTCTATGAACAAGAAAGTAAATCTAATCTAGTGCACACCAAAACTTGTGGCACAAAGTGGGGGTTAGAATAATAAAAAGACTACATATAAGGAACCTCAACTAAATTAAGTATGAGTAACACCATAATACATGAAATATTAAAGATAATATTATTAAATCCAACATTTATGCTACTTTTATCTACTAAAAGAGATGAGAACAAAGTTAG
Source organism: Torreya grandis (assembly GCA_037957365.1). Classification (NCBI taxonomy): domain Eukaryota; kingdom Viridiplantae; phylum Streptophyta; class Pinopsida; order Cupressales; family Taxaceae; genus Torreya; species Torreya grandis. Next base: position 624,743 of record JARHVA010003395.1, on the reverse strand, counting down.
AATATACTTACATGAATGTGAACCCATTGAGACTCAATCTTTCGCTTAGCCAATGGGGATTTGCAAGAGGCTGTTGTGGTTTTTAAGGATAACTAATAAATTACAAAGAATATAAGACTTATCCATAAGATTAGATTCTCTAAATAAGAAACCCTAAGCTAAGACTCCTCAAGTAGAATGGTGGAAGAGCAAATTATGAAAAAGCATGAGTGAATACTAAATCTTTATTGCATATATGAAATAATGATGAAATTATCTTGTATTTATAGGTGGGTCTTTCCCAAAATCCTTATAAAAAAATTGGCTATATAGGGTTGACCTAATTAACCTAGTGTGTTTTTGGGGACAATTCACCAGGTTTGAGCTAGGCTGGCCAAAAGACTAACAAGCTAAGAAAGTGAAAGTACCCCTAAACTATACTAGCTCAACTTAGTCAATCAAGTACAATTGAACATCCAAAAGGGTGTTAAGGAAATAAAATGAAGATAAATCATGGAAAAATACTAGATGAGTGTGCAAAGGAGGATAAATAGCTTAGGGAATGGTTTTGTGATCTAGTTAGATTGGTAATAATGTGTCAAAAATGGAAAATAATCCTACAAAGCACTAAAGGTCTACCCACCCATTTCCTAGGGCACCCCTTAGGGCATGTGCTTAGAGAGATTGAGTCTTGATAGGTTCTTACAAGATGTAAAGGGTTAATATTTAATAAACATTAAAAATATTATGTGTATACACCTTTACCTTATAAAACATCTTCACCAAATGTTGGTGAAGATTAGTTTGTATGAATTGATCAATACCTCATCCCATCACTGCCGAAAAATGATAGAGGATTTTCAACCCATAGAGGTTCAATATGAAGACATACAACCTCTATCAATGTTTTTTGGATCTCTTTAACTTTCCAACCTTTTTACCTTCAAGGATTCTAAAATACCCTCCATCCATCTAGATAACCCAAATCTTCCCCTCTTCATTACCACATACATTAACAAAAACTACATCAAGAGGGTTATGATCGATGGGGAGATATCATCAACATTGTCTCCTCACATGCATACAATAAAATTAAATTACATAAGAACATTATGTTGGAAACCTTAGTGGTAGTTTGATCATTCAATGATACCATGACCATGACTCTAGGAACTATTGTCCTTCACATTCATCTAAGACCCTACATTCTTCTTGAGCTCTTATATGTAGTAGAAGGTGAGTTATAGTATAATTTTTTGATAGGATTCCCTTAGATATTTTCCATTGGTTGTGTGTCATCTACCCTACACTGATGCATTAAATGTAAACACTAAAGTGAATTTGTTACCATAAAAGATGACCTGAGTCCTTTTACATCATGTAACATGATTTACTGGCCCAATGATGTTCTCCTTCCCCCATCCAACAAACCTTCACCAATAAAATATGAAGCCCCATCTTATTTCACCACTAAAGTATCCACCAGTTCATTCATCCCTTCTACTCAAATCCCCATAATGAACCCTTTATAATCAAGCTTCCAACATCTTTCATTGGGAGAGTATCACCTTTTGACACTAGAAACTTTTCCTACTCCTCAAGAGTATGGGAATCTTGAAAAACAACCCAATTTTGACCCCAATATTGGAACCATTTATCCTTTTGGGCCCTCAACTTATCAAACAAATTTTATCTATGGGTGACTTGATAAACCCCTTGACACTTCCACCACCTCTTTTTCACCTTAATTATTCACCTCCAGTTTCTCCCATCTAGATAAACTAGAGTTTTCCCATACATACATTTATAGGTGTGCTTGGAATGGATTTGGTTTACATTTGTATGAACATAAGATATATGAGTTTATTCCAATCAAAACCCAAAAATAACATGAAAATTATGGCCTTAGTTTCATTCCACCTAAATAGAAAACCAACCCACCTCTCATTACCATCATTGATGAGGAAATTCCATCCTCACCATCCACTCCACCATTAAAATTTGAGGATTATAACATCATCCCCATAACTATTTTCATCAACATGATCAGTCTCAGACCCCTAACTTATCAAAAGGGTAGTGAAATCGTAACCATTTCACTAACTCCCCATGAGATGGTAACAACCAACTCTCTGAACATTAATATTATTCAGTGTCAGGATGATAATTCCATTCTCACATATCTTGATGTAAAATATTAATCTATCCAAAAATATCTCCCCCTAAGAATTCAACCATGTTGAATGAATTCAGCATGGATATCAACTTGGGCACTCTAAATAACCTGTGTATTTTCAAAATTAGCCAATTGCTAAATTTTGTGGAGCTTCATGGCTTCCCCTACTTCCTACAAGACCATAACATATCATTTGTTTGGTCTTATAGAAACATGCTAGGAATTGATCCCTCTATTGCTACCCACAACATAGTCATGAACTATGATGCGAAGCTACTTAGGCAAAAACTTTGATGAATGTACCCTTGTATAGCCCTTCTCATTAAAGAAGAGCTTTAATGTCTCCTATAATTCAATTTAATTCAACCCATTGACTATTGCAAATGGGTCTCGAACATCATACCTATCACCAAATCCATAAGGAGACTTCACATTTGTGTTGACTTTCATGACCTTAACCTTGCGTACCCAAATGATGACTTTCCTTTGTCAAGCATTGACCAATTTGTTGATCTTAAAGTCAACTATGAGATGTTCTCTCTTATGGATGAATTATTGGGTTACAATAAGATCCTAATTGCCCTAAAGATCAACACAAAACCACCTTTATCACCCCATGGGTAACCTTAAGCTATAGGGTCATGCCTTTTGGAAAAAATAATGCTGGTGTAGCCTACCATTGTGCCATAACCTAATTCTTCCATGACCTTATTCATAAAATAATAGAAGACTATGTCGATGACCTTCTTGGGAAATCCAAATGTCATAAAGATCATTTGTTCATTTTTAATATTATCTTTGAGTGACTCATCTATTAACATGTCCACCTTAGTCCCACAAAGTGTATCTTCAAGGTCTTGTCAAGAAATCTCCTTGGATTTATCATCTCCTTTTAGGGAATCAAAGTTTATTCTACTAAAATCAAAGAAATATTTTACATTCCTCCTCCCACCCACCTCAATAAACTATGTATCTTTTAGGGGAATCTCCAATCCATTCATCACTTTATTCTTATCTCTCGAATCGATCCCAACCTTTCCACCACCTTCTAAATAAGGATGTATCTTTTAAATGGAAAAATGACTATTAGAAGGCCTTTGATTAAATTAAATATTACCTTTTGTCTCCACCCATTCTCATTCCTCCAAAGGAATATCAACCTTTTTACCTTTATATTTCCACCACTGACCACTCCTTAGGGGAAATGCTAACTCATCAGGATGAGTAACATAAAGAGAATGTTGTCTACTACATTAATGGTACACTTGTAGAGCATGAAACTTGATACACCCATATAAAGAAACTTTTCCTATCCTTGGTCTTTATGGTGACCAAACTTTTCCACTACCTTCTAAACTATAAGACCTGTGTCATAACCAATATCGACACATGTAAGTATATGTACACCAAGCCATACCAAAACCAATGTATGTACAAGTGGCTCATGATTTTAGTTGAGTTCAAACTTGACTTACTTCAGCATAATTCAATTAAATTGTAAATCATTGCTGAATAATTGGCAAAATCACCATTAGTAGTCAATCGACCTCCTCTTCTTGAGTTTTTAGATGAATCCATCACAACCCTCTCTCAGGAAAATTTCACCTATCAAGTGACCATGTTCTTAATTGGATCAAAGAGTTAATGTGGTGGGGGAGCTAACATCATCCTTATCCCACTTCATGGTGAACCTCTTCCTTTATCCCTCAAGATAAATTTCAAATGCACTAACAATATGGTTGAGTACAAAGCCCTAGTGATAGGCCTCTAAACTACATTAGCCTTGGGAGTCAAAATGATCAACATTTTTGGTGACTCTCAACTCATGGTCAATCAAATAAATGGATATTATCAATGCAATAATGATGTTTTGAAATATTATAAATAATTATCTTATGTACTCTAGCATCATTTGAACACTGCCATATCTAAAATACTCTATAATCTATGAGCAAGTTTGTCGATACGATGGCTTCTCCCACTTCTCATATCCCATCTACACCATTTCACTCTAAGATATCTATAATTATCCACAAACTTAACCAACCTTCTTATGTTAAATTAGACTCTCCCACCATCTTCAATGTGGATGAGACCTAACCTAACCTTTGGTATTAGTGACCTTTGACTACCTCAACCTTGCCATCATTCCTTCTGGCTTTTCCAAGAATTCTTGAAGAGAATTTATTCAAAGCACCTCATGTTATACCGTACTAGGGTAATTATTTATAAACACAAATTTAATGGTCTTCTCTTCCATTTCCTATGTAGTCATGAAGCTTCTCATGCTATTAGGGAAACACATGATGGGATATGTGGGGGACACTTTACTGGCCTAGCCATCACTAAACACATCCTTCACCTTGGATATTATTGGCCCACCCTTGACCAATATTGTTATTATTATGTGAAAAAGTGTGTCGAATGTCAAAAACATGATAATTTACACCACATGCCTAGACATAGTCTTCAAGTATCCAAATATTTATGGCCCTTATCACAATGGGGTCTAGATATTATTGGTGAAATTAACCCCCATTCTTTATAGTGACATCATTCTATCATAACTAAGATTAAATATTTTACCAAATAGGTAGAGGCTATTCCTCTTATATCAACAAAATAAAAAAAGATTTTCAACATTATCAATCATCACGTCATCTATCATTTTGGTGTTCTTCATTAAATTATCACTGATAATGGTAAATATTTAAAAAAACAAGTCCAAGGTATTTGTGATGTGTTTGGTATCAAGCTAAGTTCATCATCACCCTATCATTCACAAGATAATGGATAAGGGGAAGCCTCTAATGAAACTCTTAATAATATGCTAACTAAAATGGTTAATACATCTAGTCAAGATTGGAATTTACACATCCCCTTTACCTTAAGGGCATATCGTACTAGCATTCAAACCCCTACAGGTGTTACCCCTTTCTCCCTTGTGTTTGGAGTAGAAGATATCTTTCATCTCAAAGTCCAAATTTCATCTCTTTACATATGCCTACAAGATCTCATCTCTAAGAGTGATTATCATCAATAACATTTATCCCAACTTGAGCTACTTGATGTGCATCACTCAGCCACACTTACCCACCTTCATGTCTATCAAAAATGAATCAAGAAAGATTATAAAAAAAAGCTTAAAGTATGAGAATTCAATATCAAAGACCTCATCCTAAATGAAAATCAACATGTCACTAATGTGGAGAAAAGCAAGTGATTTAAGTTTTATTTCAATTGGCTCATACCTTATATCATAACACAGAAGTATGGATCGAGAGATTGCTAGTTGTCTTTCTTTGAAGGTAACTAGCACTTGATCCCCTCAATGTTTTTCATCTACATCCTTTCTTTTGTTAAATAGGATTGAACCCACCTTTTTGTCTAGCTTAAGATCATATCTTATCTTCACCCACATTCATCTCCTTTGAAGGACAATTAACTATAACTAAATCATGTGATTATCAATTATAGTCTTTTTCTAATATTGAACATGGGTACTATGACTCTACCCTTGGCATATTTCTCAAGGTGCTTTTTGTCCCTCATAAGATGGATTCCTATGGTCATTGTCTCTTAAACCTCTTCCACCAATCACTAAACTTATTATGTTTTTAGTATTACCTTCATAAAGGCTAGCCTCTAAGCCTATATAAACAAGTCTATATCATCAAGAGCAAATAAATCAAAAGCAAAATCAAAATAGTCATCAAAAGAAAATCAAGGGTCATTCTTACCATTTGCAAATTGCTCCCTTAAAGAATAGTTAAACAAACATAATAAAATTTCTCAATATAAGGTAGTCTATTCCTTGAAGGATAGCTATCCATATCCTTAAATAAATGACATTAAATTAGACCAATCCATTCAAGGATAGATGAGTAAATCATTTGTAAAAATTATAGAAATTTCTTGGAAGCTTCCCATATTGATCAGCTTCCCCAACCTCTCCAAACAATTAAAAAAATACCAAAAGACCAATTATCAAAATTATAAAATACAAATATAATTTGGAAGCCATAATTGACTCTCATAAATTGACTTCTCTCATTGATCAGTTTACATATTTTATGATATGGACTTGTTTATGCTAGATATTTGGTATCCTATAAAAGAGGCATTCTAGTCTCACAAGAAGGTTCCACCATCATCCATTTCCCCCTTATACACTTTATAGACAAGATATTTTGAGCTTACTTGACAATATGTGATCAATATTTTTTTTAACCAACTAATGAATGTTAATGTGAATCATTCGAAGGGCTTATGTTCCTTAATCTGATCCAACTTCATTTTTTTTTAGTTTTTTCCAAGGAAGAATCATGAAGCCTTATTTTTATTCTATCATTCTTGTTGATACATTTGTTACAAAATTTGTCTCTCAATTATCCTATCTTTCTCACTTTTAGTTTTTTAATCAAGCTTACTCTATGTGTTTTTAAGATTAGATTATGGTTTTTAATCAAATAAACATAACCATAACCAAATCATAAACAAAACCAAAATTATTAAAATAATAATCAAGAACCATGATAAAGTAACATCAAATCCATAAACCATTATCATGAGCATAATCATAACATCATCCAGTGATCAATCACATCTACCACAATTTAATCATATATCACAAATAAATGAGTCATTTACACATGATTATCCACCACATGTCTAAATCTAGATGAGGAATAATATGATTTAAGCCTGAACGTAATCATCACTATCATCATAATCATCCATAACCCTAACAATAATCAAATCATAACCATGTCAAACTAAGCATAACCAATATCCATAACCATACTCGTATAAATATCATAAACATGATCATCTTATACATGAAGTAAATGATTGCATTTATAAACATCGTAATCACATAAACAATGTCTATCAATATCAATGTCATCATGAAAATAAATTAAAATATCGATAACATCACATGCCTACCAAGGTGAGTCTACATAAACAATCATCATATATAAGAAACAAGAACATCATAACCATGAGAAATAAATCATAAACCATGATCATATCTATATACATCAAAATACTAATCATATATACAATCATGTACATGTCTCTCAAAATATCTATATATATATATATTGCTACATCAGATTGTAGACTAGTGTCAAAATCATATGGTACATAAAAAATACAGTGTCTCATAACAAATATAAGCCCCTAGGACACCACTACCTCCTAGAGCTTGCCCTTATACACCTACTTGTCTACCTATAGTTGTGACCCACTGACCTAGTGTCACCATGCTATCCCCTTTGATCATACTTGCTTTGTAATTGCCCAATCAAGGATCATTCGGTAAACACTTGAATACTAAGGCCTCATAATAAAAAACTCCTAATTTTTTCCTACATATCTCTACATCGTGATAGTATTTGATGGTCCCATATCTGCTAGAAATCTTCCTCTTACCTATTGAAGAGAATCTCTCTCATGCATAGCCATGGCTAGCTAATCTCCAACATGATCTCTCTCTCTCTTATAAGAGTGACTACCTACCCCTGTGCTACTACCAAGGATGATTATGCTACCTATAAATATGTCTAAGTTGTGGCTAGAGCCACTCATGCTTGGTCTTTATGAACAATCACTACCTATATATCTGGGGAAACCTCCTACATATAAGCCTATTGACCATCTCCCCCTTCGTCAATATTCATATCTTATCAACCACCATAATAGCCTCCAAAGTTGGCCACAACATAATGTGCCTAGTAACATGTAGTATATCCATCTGTAACACCTACATGATCCATATCTATACTCATAGGTAACTTCTTGTGGTTAATGAACTCATGCACTGGATGTGAAGCAGGTAGTGGAAACTCTACATCTTCCCTCCTATACCTTGAGAACACCCTGGGGATATCCTAAACAAGGTCAAACTACCTCCATACCCTATCAAATAAATTATCTCTATATCTTGATCTCACATTATATAGATCCATTTATAGCTCTGAATTGATAGAGTATGTTTTACATAATGTCACCATCCTAAAAACCTGACATACTGTCTCCAAATCATGTCTCGCATAACCAAAGCATCTAGTTAATACTTATACCAATCTATGTCATGTGTCCCTCCTATAAGTCCTAAGAAGGAATAATCACCTATCCACCTTATTTATCTAATCTTAAAATCCATCTAAGGAAATCCATGCCATGGTATCTCCATAGTTTGTAATCTTGGATGTGCTCATAAGCCTAGAAATGGAAAATAATGCTGACATTGATCCCATATCTACAATGAGCCTAGAATCCCCAAAGGTCTTAGTAAATTTAAAATAATATCTTAGGAGACCATGAAAACATTTTTAAACCCAAAAATATCTAAACCAACACCCCTAATAGCAAGTATGAAAACCTCCTACTACTCAAATCTAGTAAAGCATAATAGGTGACCACTATCATCATCATAATGAATAGCCTCCTCACATCCGTATCCCTCTGGTATAGTAATGTGTAGTGAAAACCCCCTGAGTGACACCTTATATACTCAAGGTCATCTCCATAAAATATATCCATCCACCCATCTCTCTCCTCATTCTCAATGTTGTAGATTGGAATACCTCATATCGGTAGTTGCACAATCCTATGAATGTCTTTAGGTAATATTGTCAACTCACATATTGAAAATATGTGTTAGTAGAAATATCCCATCTATAAATGAGTTCCACTAACATCACCACATCCCAAAGTATGTTTCAGTAGTACCTCATGCCTCCAAGGCCCAGATCCTCCATATGCTCCCAATCAACATTAGTCATCCCTCACTAAATCTTGTCCAATATCTAAAGTAATTTGTCCTTCATATGTATCCAATATTATGTCTACATGAATTAATATCAAAAACCTTATTTCACTAACATATTTTTTCCTATGAACTCTACCTATTACACCTACCTCCTATTCTAGTCTATTCAACTCCTAATATTTTCCTAATATGACCTATACCTATGACTTATCTTTAAAACATTACCCTTTACCTTTAAACATAATCTACCCTATACCTAATTCACCTATTCCTTACTTAACCACACCCTTAAAAACTTATCTAAAAACATTATTTTGACCTTAATTGTTACCCTTTAACCTATACACATTAACCTTAACCTCGCCCATTAAACTAAACTTTGACATCAAACTATTTCCTATCAACAATTAACTTTGAACACATCCACATTTCATCAACCACTAACAATCAACTCTTCATATCATCGACCACCAATGTTTAAGGACCAACTACCGATGGTCACCACAAATTAACCTATTTATGATTGCCTATCAACCATTGATGATCGATAATGATTGATTATGGTTGGTATGATCATCGATGGTGACTAGTGACCATCATCAATCAACCCAAACCTTACCCCCTAAAACTACCTACCAAAAACCATAAATAGATAATATAAACTTGCCTAATATTCACTCTACCCTACCCTTTTCAATTTGAATCTAAATTAACAAATTCAAATCCAAAAATGAAAACACTCTCAACAACCCTAGCCCTAGGTCAACACCCACCCACAACTAAAAAATAAACAAATTAAACAAAACATTAATTTGCCACTTTGAATCTAACCTATAAATTTAATGACAAACCCTACCTTATTATTCAACCACTATCATGGAGGTAACCTAGGAGCTACTACTTGAACTCACGTTCTCCCTCATCCCCTCTATAACCTTAATCACATGGTTGAATCAACAAATACCTCACTCAGTCACTTAACCAAAAATATCAAAATACCATCATTTTCTCACTCAAGTCACAAGATATTCATTAGAGGTACAAACTACAAATGAACATAATGAACCCATGGTAGCCTTTCTACTATCTCCCTTCTACAGTTGACATTCAACCATTGATGGTCAGGGTGAATGTCAATAGTTAACCTTGACCATTGATGATCGATAAATTTAGGGTTTTATCCTCCTACCCACACTTTTTAAAACAAAATTTAATTATCAAAACCAATCCAACTACTTACCAATGGATATTACCTTCTCCACCACCTTAACCACTAACCTCGTAACCTCATCATGGTCATTTTGGCTTAATTTTTGCATGTTTTGTGATGACCTTACTTTGGTCCTTTTGACCGCACCAACTAAATTTCCATGACTAAACATTTTGAAGTTGTGTTACATTTTACACAGTAATGCATTTTATATTTTCATGGGATCACTTCCTACCTTGGATACCTATGAGAACATTGACCTTGTCTAGGAGACTTGCATTTACAAGTTTAACCCGACCACACCTAAATGTAGTCATGTGGTCCACTTGTCACTTGTCCTTCTAGTTCCAAATTTTTTTTACCCAACTAATTCAACCATGGAAAGTTAGTAAATACATGATCTTGGCTATCACACTTTGTCACACTTTATGTGCATGTTTGTGCTTTAGTGCCCAACCTATCACCAATTTTTTCATTCACTTTTAAAACCCAAACATGACTCACCTCATAAATTGTTGGTTTGAAGGGAAATACCTCCTACCATACTTGGGGAATCTAACCTTCAACCTGCAATCCATTTTTATTTTATAAATCTTGTTCATATAAAATGTATAACAAAAAGGGGGGAAATGTAAACACTAGAAAACTAAACATGATGGTTCTAGATGTTGACGTAACCCATAGACCACTCTTCGACCCCCTCGAGACCTCTTAACAAACCTCAAATACCAAACCTAAGGCAAAATGACTAAAATTTTACCATTATACCCTTTAACCTATTGACCACTGATGGTCAACCCCTAACCATTGACAGTTAGGCCTAACCACTGATGGTCATCTTTTTAACCACTGTAAAGATTAAATCCATCTAACTATAACTTTATTTTTTATATTTAGCTTGTCTAATCTACGTGAAAATCAATGCATTCTAAATCTAAATTTTGATACCTTTTTAAACCTCTTGTTGAACCTATTATTCTATCTCTCCATTCCTTTTATAAAAAGAGAGAAGGAGGTGAAAGGGATCTAGATTCAAGAGCAGTTAAGAACCAAAAGGGCAAAAATTATCAAATATCATCAATAATTATTAGATCTTCTTGTATCAAAACTTATTTTATAGGTATTCTTATAGGAACCAAGTTAGAGATCTAAAGTGCCATAATTCATTAGTCATAGACAAGGCAACATTACTCTACCAAGATTGCTCTAGACTCCACCACCAAATTTTTTAACCAATTACCTCTACATTATTTAGACCAATGAGCTAAGTATCTATCTTTTATCAAATTTAGTAATTGGTTTCTCTATTTTATCTTCCATTCCACATTCTAGAATCCATTTTACAACCTCATAAATTAGTCTCTTAAACTATAATAAAACCCATAGTAACTGATGATGGTCTATCATAACCATCTATGGTTACTTAACTATTGATGGTCTCACCCAACCACCGATGATCACTATGTTATAATTTCAATATCAAGCTATTTTAACCTATCAAACCCCAAACAAATCCCACTTTCTAACTTCCTTCCTAAGCACCAATCATCACTCTATTTTTTGATACCATACATAATTCATTTAGCTTTAATATCTAATCATATATTTCTATAATTAGTCAAATTCATCTCTTTTAAGCACTTCCTATATTTGATTTTAGTACCTTTTTTATTCATTCAAGTAATTTATCTTTCATTTTTAGAACTTGTTTTTTTTTAAAGTGTAGATTAACAAAATCCAGGGAAGCTTGTGCTTCTTGGATCTAGATTTTTAGGTAGTCCATTATATTATCTAACTAATCAATCATTTATTTAGTGATTTCTTGTATGTAGTTCATTCTTCCCAAGCCAAAGAGGAGTATATACAACCATCTAGATCATGGAATGTAAACCAAATCTAGGTTCTACTAACCTCACCCTTATTTCAAGTTTTATAACTTTCTTCTAAGAAAATAAATCAAAATTTAGGTGATATAGATTGAAATCCATGTTTGTTACGATCACACCTAAAACATCTAGTTTGTATAAAATAGACTTTATCAGTGTCTTATGATTAGTTACAACTAAATTTATATAACTAATCTTTTATTTTTATATCAAATTATATATTCATGTACATATCTTTCCAAATTATCTATGAAATGATCAAACCACTTAGTCTATCTCTCAAGTTATACACTTTTTGATCCTACTAAAAAAATATAGATGATAGATGCATCACCTTGGAATGAATGATCTATGTCAGGGTACTTTCCTAAATTAAAATTGAAATTAAATTTATGCTATGAATTTTCATTACTTATTCAAGAGACTATCCTTATTCTCAAAAAAATATCCTCCCCTATAATTTCTTCCTAACACTACATTCTAGTTGCTTTGGTTGCTTCTCTATAACTTCTCCCCATTATCTTTAATTCATTTTCTCCAAATAATTTTTTCCATATTACATGTTTCTTTAGACCTATATGGTTCTCTCAATTCCTATAAGTACTCTAATTTACCCTTATTTAGAGTTTTTAGTTATTCTTGTAGTTATTGCTTCTTATGTATCTTTCTAAGTCTCTACTTTACTTCTACTCATAGTTATATTAGATCATTATGTTTATTCCATCACCTTTATTATGAAATATTTCTCTCTCAAGCCATATAATTTTTTTCTCCTTATGCTTCTGTACATCCTCCATATTTTGTGTTTAGGTTTAGGTTCATTCTCTAAACTCCTCATCATTAATTTTATTTAGTCCACATCCCCATAATGCCTTAGATTACAACTCCATATTATTCAATATTAGTGTCATGGCCTTATCCACAATTAACATGTCAATAAGTATTGGTAGTTATTTCCTAAATTCACATATAATACATCTTAAAAATAAATATTTTTTAGCTTCAAATGAAATATACCCTTACATGAAAAATTAGTGATGTATCCATTGATAGTAGTTTTTATCCAATGTTCTATCATGCATGTCTACTCAGTGTCTGAGTTTCATATTCTTTCTACCTTTTATTCAGTCTATATAAAGTGTTATATCTCCCTTGGATTTAATTAAAAATACTCAATTTTATACAACCATATAGTTAACAACTAGGGAAACTCACACTAAAAAATTTCATAGATATGTCCATGAATGAGCTTGGTTATAATTTCTTTCATATCAATTCCAATGCATCTACAATCTTGTTATGTAAATTTATGAGTTATCTCATCCAACCATAATTTTAAATCTCTCTCACATGGAAGCATTTTAACATGTTTTAGTATCCATGATCACCACACCATTATTGGTAGAGGTTCCTAGAAAAAATTATCATAACATGATAATTATTTTATTGTGTGAGTTTCATATGTAAATGTATATAGATGAGGATATGGAGATCAGACTCATTATTAATGAATATTTAGTGAAACCTAGGTTATTATAATAAAACAAACATATTCCTTTATATTAATTACACAGATTCTAACAAAATAGAGAAATTAGTGTATAAAGAGAAACCCACATAAAATTTACAACATAACCATAAAAATATATCTATTCTTTGACAATCAAAACTCTTTTCATTTACAACTTTACAATATTTATAGAGATTCATGACTACTCTATCACTTCACATTCCTAACATTTCATTTCTTTCTTGAATGAGTATTTTCATATTCTACAAACTTTTGATATAAAATCATGTGTTGAATACATTTAAATTGATATACATTATAAAAAATACCACACATCAAATACTTGTTATTCATACACACTCTGTGATTTTATTCTTTCTGTATACTTCCAATAATTAAATACAATGGAAAATTCAAGGCTATGGTTCTACAACATGAGTGGTATGATGACCATAATGATGATGATGTATGGGTATTTGATTAAATTTAGTTTCCAAAAGTTGACAATCTTCCTCTAGATCAACTATTCATTTATCCACGTCTATTGGATATGTTGCTTGATTTTTAGCTTATCATGATTGTTTCACATACACATAAAAATTAATAAATAAAAAATAAATAATAACATTATATAAATTTATAAAAACTATGACTTATGCCTAATTTGTTTAGTTCATTTACATCAATTTATTTGTGCTCAGTGTATGTAGTATTCCTATATGTCCATTTTTATATCTTATATGCTTCACAAGTGTACTTGATTGAGTTTCAAAACAAATAGGTTATCATTTATAGATGTAGGTTGAGGTAGTGATACTTCTTAGGCACATAAATTTTACATAGACAAAACTACTCTAAACAAGATAGCAACACACTAAAATCTTGTCTGCTTCCAACATATTTTTCCTGGTGAACATAGGCTCTAATTTTATAGGTTCAAACCAATAATGTGCCTTTTTTATCTTTTATTTACAAGAACAAGTTCACTAGATGCATCAATTTACATAGGTTTTATCATTTTATGACTATCCCTATTCTTCATACTTCAATAGATTACATTGCATGATTTATTGGCTCACTTATTTTCACATTGCTATCTTACTAGATATCCAAGTTTTTGAATATACTAATGTTACAACATGTTTATATAGATAAATTTTGATTATTCATGCATTAATTTTGTGTTTTATTTCCTGATTTATGTCTTGTCACTGTATTCAACTTGATGGGATTGTGGACATTTTTACATTTTTTATTTTGGCTCTAAGAATTCATTGTGTGATTGTATGAATGTGAGTGACATTTGCACATGTCCCTTTTATGTGTCCCTTTTTCATTCTAATATTCTTTGTGTGATTTTCCATGTGTTATTTATGTATGTGTCATGGTCATGACACTTTTTTGTTCCATTTGTGCAATTTTTAATGCCATGATGCATATCATGCATCTTCCTAATTTTTTTTTATGCCAAGATGGATATCATACATCCTCTTTGATTTGTTATTTTAGTTTCAAATACTTAACATATGACCATTATTTACTATTTTTATCATTTCTCACATCTATATAGATAATATAATACATATTCTTGGTTATAGATACATCTTATGATATTATATTGATTAGTTACTTATGATGATGCCATGATCTTGAATGTTATCATCAATACTTAAAATTTTAATCTCTCCCATACTATGATTCACATAAATTTCTTATTTTGAGATAAGTTATTATTTACTATTCATAACTTATCTCAAAATAGGGGGTATACATAGTGGCTTGTCTTATAGAATAAATTGTAAAAGCATATTGCATAGACAAGAAAATGTAGGTTTTACTCAGTTGATTAAAAAACATACCAAAAAATTACCCAAAATTATTTTTATAAAACAATGCTTCATTTGGAGAATTTTTAAGTATGACCATGTTAAAAATAACATGTTATTATCCAACATACAAAAAAATATTATTTACAGAAATCTAAAAATCATATGAAGTTATAAGGTAATTTATAATAGGTATACATAATTATTTTAGGAGAATATTTATACTTGTATACTATCTTGTTCATAATGGGGGGGGGGGGGGGGGGGGGGGGGGGGTGGGGGGGGGGGGAATCATGTCCATCACATGTTTTAAAGATTATAATTATCTTTTGTTCAAAAAAACACATCACATTACTTATTTTCAGGTTCCATATGGATGTAGATATCAGATTGGGGGCATGTGCCTAATACATGGCCACCTATTTGTTTAATGTCTCATTAGTTTCATTAAAGGAAAGATAATAAATGTTTTCATCTATTTTGTCTACAGAATACTCAAATAATACAATTATTTTTCACCAATTTTTCTCTTGTTTTACAAAAGACATGAATATTATTCCATCTACATTAGTTGATTCACCATTTTACACTAGTTTTACACCAAAAAGATCTATTAAAATTCATACAAGGATTAAAAACTACTCTAATACTTTGGGTATGTGTTGATGGAGTCAAGAACACATACATTTATTAAGTGTACTCTCTTATTAATGATGATTTGGGCATACATAGTCCAATCCAAGTGTATCAATGAATAATAAATCTTTGAGGGTCATACCATCTACAATCACCTATTTTACACTAGGAAAAGGGTCCATGTACCCAATCAAGTGTATCTATTCATTTTTATTAGATATATAAATTCTATCTTAAATAAGGACTATTTTATAAATGTTTCGTTATAGGTTTACATTAAACATAGTTAAACATTATCGTCTACATTCAATAATGTTCTTCATAGGTAAGTTTAAGTATATCTCTTTTCATTGTTCTCTAGTACTTTGACATTTTTTTCATTGTTAAAATTAAGGGAGGCAAGTAAATTTAGACACATAGAATAACATTTATTGCTAAAATAATGTAGTTGTGACTACTCCTTATACACACTTAACTCATACCTAATTCTATGTTATTTTGACTGACATTATTTCACTTGTATGTGGATGACACATTCCTTCAATAAACTAACAAACTCAAAATGTCCATATTTTTCACTCTAAATAGATCAAGCTTACTCTTTTAATGTTCCACACCTCTGGATAAACTATCCTTCCTCCTTAGATAAGGCCACACCATCAAGATAGTATCATTCATTGGTAGTGAATGATTGTATGGGACACACCCTATAACTAAATAATAATAACTTTCTCAAATTTAAATATACCCAATGGGTCATCCCACATGTTTCAAAAGTAACATTGAAAGGAATTAAAAAGTTATCGCATAAATTTAAATTTTCTAGCTAATTGTTAACTAGAGGCTCATATGATTGAACGAACCAAAATATCTAACTACATGTTGAGAGAAAATTAACTATTTTTTCAATTCAAATTCCGTACAACTATATTATCTCTTATCTTTATCAATACACCTTTATTTAACCCTAAATTTAGATATGGGGGTATCTAGGGTTAATGGATATTAGATTAGATTTTACATAATGAAGGTGATCTAACCTACTAAGCAAGGAAATTAATATAAACTCAAATAAATAATATTTTTCAATTTATACAACTTAGATTGGTAAAAATAATAATGTAAAATTATTGATCGATATTTCAATAAAATAAAATAATTTATACTTAGTTGGTTTCCTATGCTCATGTAGGTCTGATCTCAAACATGTTGGAATTAGACTAGAAGATGATCTTATAAAAGTCATTAGACTCTAGGAATATTATTATTATGGCCTCAAATGCTAGCTTTGGATCTAGACAATTATATTATTGCATGTGTCTAAATTTGATGCAAGTTTCTAGTACATAATACTTACTAGATCTAGATCACACGAACTAGAGCCTTTTGGGTTTTCTATTACCTTTATTATGATGTATAAATATTGCATGAACAAGGTGTCACTCATTTTCATATGGTAAAATTATATGCACCTAAAATCTCTTGCTTCATTATAGTCAACTAATATTCCTATTAGTTGACATTAATTCCACTTATCCTATTTTATCCTACTAATTTATCCCATTTCTAGCCATATATCCAATATACCCCTAAAATAATTATCCATTTCACTAAACTTTTCCCATCCCACTATTCCATTAATCCTTCTAAATCTCTCATTATCCTAATCTAATCCTACTTATCCTTTACCCATCACCTATCCTAATCCCATCTTATCTCACCATCCACATTCTATCCTAAGTCCACCTCATCCATAGTCCTAATCATCCCCATACCATCTTGTCTCATTATCCCATCACTTTTATATCCTTGTTTTACCTTCTTATGCATAATTCACTCTCTTGTACATATTTTTAATTACATATTATCACTAGACCATACATCATTAGCCATCCCCTAATTAGATCCTAATCACACCTCATCATCTACATCTTATCTTAAATCTATACTTGATCATTTGTCTTGACCTTGCCTTCATCACCAATCTAGTCATCACCTCATCTTATTCTAGTTAGCTTCTAGGTCACATACGAGTCCAAACCATCCACCTTTCATTACCCATTTATCATTTCATCATCATAGTTATCCTTATTCCATTGTCCTAATCACCTTCATCACCTAATATTAGCCCATCCCATATTGAACAAATTGGTATAGGGTTTTAAACTAGTCCTATCATCCCCATCATCCTATCATCCTAGCCTAATCACTATATTATCTTCATCCCCTCCTAATCTAGCCATATATACCCATCAACTCACCCACTCTTATATCTTAATTACCATCTTGTATACATTATCTAATCCCATTTACCATATCCCCTATCATTGATCATCCTAATCATGATATTGTATATCCTAGTCTCATCCCCTTATATATATATCTTATTTTCTTGTACATCTTATTGGTCCTATCCCATCCTAGTCCCACCTATCATTTGTATTTCCATCCATCACTACCCTAATCACATGTTATCTCATCATCCATACCCTATCATAAGTCCACCTCATCCATGGTCATAATCCTCCCCATAAAATCTTATCACATTATCCCATCACCTTGTATATCCTTATTTTACATTCTTATACATAACTCACTCCCTTGTACATACTTTTAATCACATCTCATCACTAGATCAATACATCATTAATAATCCCCTAATGACATCTCATCATTCACATCTTATCTTAAATCCATACCTAATCAATTTTTTTACCTTGCCTTCATCATCCATCTAGTCATCACCTCATCTTATCCTAGTTGGCTTCTAGGTCATATACAGGTCTAACCCATCCACCATTAATTAACCCTTTATCATCACACTTATCCTTATCCCGTTATCTTATCAACCTCATCTCTTAACCACCTACCCCATCCTATCTTGAGAAAATTTAGTATAGGTCTTAAGCTAATCCTATCATTCTATTTTCTTATCATGCCATCATATTATCACCATCCTATCATCCTAATCCACTTGATCAAATATCATATCATAATCAATATCTTGTTATCATATTTTCACTTTATTGGACTCAATATATAAAATCCATCAATATAATCTAGTCCAATCATCTTTCCCTATTCATAACTAGAACCCATCATATCATCCTCTTTCTAGTTTGAATCTAGGCACCCATCATATCCCCAATATTTTTTCTATGTTGACAACTAGGCATTATTGATAATTTTTTAACACCTATTGCAATATTAGTCTGATATTTGATCACAATACTTAATATATTAGTCTATCTCATCTCCATCATTATCTATCATACTAGCTTGGTCCTTTTGATCTATTTTGTTCAAGAAAATTATCCAATCCTTATCCTACCTACATCATCCATCATCTATCAACCATCACCATGAAACTAGACCCCACTTTCATAGACCACTACATAGTTGCCCATAAGGATGAGATAATATTGAAGTTAATTATGATGGGTATACCACTTCTTAAAGGTGTTGATCCCCTTCATCTCATTGAACCTCCTATCCAAGCCCCTTCATGTGAATCATGTACCAATTCTCCATTTGATATCCATAAGCCATCATCTACCGATTACCATAATAGTAAAGAGAATCTAATTTTGGCCACCTTGAATCCATCCACCTAGTCATCTCCACAACCATCTGATCATAATTCCATTTCTTCCACATTTATGTCACAACATGAAGTGGGTACTTATATTCCCATTACCATATCATTGGAATCCATTTTCAAATAACTTGTTACCACTAACATGATGGTTTATCCACCCATCCAAAATCTTGATCCCAAGAAGAGAATGCTCTCTTGGTATAAAGATGATCAATATTTTGCATATCACCAAACTTGGGGGCATACTATTAATCAATGTCAACCTTTCCAAGATTTTATCTAGGACCTCATTGATCAATGTGATATAGTAATTGATGATGAACCAGATGCATCCACATCCTTGGGTAAATAAAAAGAGGAATGATAATATTCCATTCCAAATCATGATAAAGATCCTCCCCTTCCAAGCCAAGGTCAGGACACCACACCTATCCTCTATGATCCTTCCATCCCAAATAAATCCTCCATCAAAGTTTAGTCTATCTCCCATGATCCTAATCCTTCCATCCCTCATGAACCCTTTCATGACCCTCTCTTTGAATTCATTGTTCCTCCATCATCTCCCTCTCACCCATCACCTCAAATAACCCTTATCATAAATTCAATATAATAAAATTCATCTACAAATGGTAACATTATATCTTGTGAATCAACATCAACTTCAAAGTTATCATCCCAAGCCTTATCTTCCATTAGATTCCCCTATCCAAATTATATTCCTCATCAAAAATGTCATCTCTCGTTGATGCTGATAATGGCTATATTTTAGAGGATACCTATAATCTATATACCTTTAATTCATTACTAGGCATATATTTTTATTTCATTCTAGATGATGACATCATAAATGAGTTCTTGCAAGATTTATCTATCTAATATTTTTAGAGTGAGTCTAATACTCCTTTGGATGCATCTACTATAGCTAATCCTAGTGATCCTTTTATTGATCTTGAGGAGATTTTCTCTAATGTTGAAATTGGGTCTCCTAGGAACCCCTTATGAGGACTATGTTATCCCATCACCACTCATTAAACTCATTATTACCTCACCACCATATTAATCCATCATGGACCCTTTTCTCCCCATCAATGATCATTTAATCACTTCCTTCAATAAGGATGAACAAGAGCATGCATCGTTGGACCCTTCCTCGAGTAATATAATATGTGCCACAAATATAAAGGTCTAAGATAATATTCTAAAAGTAATAAATCATAATCAATTAATATTTGATTCCACTAGTCAAAATTAATAAAAATCAAGTCATCATCCTAATTCAAAATCATCTCTCCCTAGTGAAGCTCATAAGCTAGCACTAGGGACCCATCAAAGTCAAAATAATCAATCAATCTCCCCTGGTGAAGCCCATAATTAGGCACTAGGAGCTAGTCAATATCAAATCCCATCAAATGATCAAAATCATATGGTCAAAAATACATCAAATAATTAAATCAAAGATGAGCCACAAAGTTAAATTTTCTTGGATCTCCTATAGTCTTTTATCACTTGGCATCAATCAAATGAAGCATGTCTCACATCTCTAATGATGTATGCAACTATTAGTCTTAATCCTAATCCATCACCCATCACACTATCATATTTTGATCCGATCATCTACTCAAGTCATATACATCAAAATCAAGCTTTAATTAAATCCATATGCCACATCACTAACCCAAGAAACATTGTCTCTCCCAAGGGTAATGACAATACTTGGTCTAGATATCTAAAGGCATCACCATCAAGAATCACTAAAGGCCACTAAGACATCTAATCATCTAAGATCCATATCAAAATAGGTGTTGGATAAATTATGCATCAAGTGAATACACCTTGCATCTCTCCTATCAACTAATAAATTGAGATGCCAAATAAAGAATCAAAATGTCAAAAAAAATCATTTGTCTAATGGTGAAAACTAGTCTTCTGTCACCTTGGGCAAGTACCATGATGAAAACTAGTTTTCAACATCATGGTAAAATAATCTATTGTCTACATTATTCCTAAACACTTGGGGGAAAATTCATCCATTTCTTACCCTCATCCAACCATCCTACTTGTCACATCCCTTATCCACCTTGTATACATCTCTCAATCCATAATCCACCATCATACCATGCATCTTATCTCTTCCATCATTCTTATCTTGAACTTCATAAAAAAGTGGAAGGTGTCTTAAGAATTTTTTGATGACCATATTGACATATCCTCCCATGGATACTAAGGAAACTACATCTGGTTCTTTTACGATGTGGTCATTAGCTATCCTTGGTCCATTTGTCCTTGGTCCCCATCATTATCACCCTTTATCATCTTATCCATCACTCCCTCTCCTAGTTTCTAGGCTTGGTATTCCCTTTCCTAATAACCCCATTTGTATAGTGTATATACATATCCCAAAAATATCTAAAAATGAAATATTTAAAAAAACACTAAAAAAACATAAAATATGAAAAAGCTAAAAATAGTTGACCATGTCTTGTCTTATCCCTAATCCCCTAGTTGCATCCATCTCTATCCTTCTCATATCATCCCAATTATCATATTCAAACATGTGTTTGGTCTTGGAACCTAATATAAGTGGTCACCCATCATTTTATCATCTTTTTGGCTAACTATTATTGGCACATATCACCTTATCAATATTTTAATCTACCACCCATCAATTCTCTATAAATGCATTTTCATACCTAGAACCCATCAATCATAAATTTTCTAGAGTGAAAGGTACTTGATCCCATCACTATCCTTATCATTTATTCTTCATGTCTAACACCCATCTCATCACTTTTGCTAGCATGAAAGGTATTTGATCCCATCATCATCTTTTATTCTCCTTACTAGATTGGATCCTTACAAGGCATTTTATATTGGTAATCCTTCATCATCACGTGTCTAATCACCATCCTTGGCCACTTTTCAACTTCATTTGAAGACCAAATTAGTACTCAAAGACCTCTTCCCATCCTCCATCCTTTTATCCTCAACTAGTAGTAAAATCTTGGCTTAATCCTAATCATGATCACCCTATCCAAATCCAAGTCCATCCTAAGTCCACAATCACATCATGATCATCCAAGTCATCACCCCATCACCCATTCTATCATTAGGCATTATATTGTGACATTACATGTAGATACTTGTGTGTGTGTTTTACTTATTATTTTATTTGTCTTGTTTGCATGTCATGTATATATATTATTTGTCTCATGTTTGTCATGCCTCCTTTTGTCTATAAGACAATGAAAAAGGATGTTATAAAGACACCAAACATGGCCTTAAGGATGCAAAGTTTTCTATTTGCCCATGTAATTTGGCACAATGTCCTCTTGGTCATGAATATATCCTGGGGCATCTTATCAAGTGCTATACTTTTGGATTACTTAGACTATGATGAGTTTTATGACATTTTTGATGGCTTGATCTCATCATCCTTCTCCCCATCATAACACATATAAATAAGATCCAATCCTTTTACCCTCATCTTATCCTTTGAGTCATATCCTTCAACCACTAACAAGCCTAATCATCTTTATCATCATTACTTTATAATCGCTAATCATCATTATCTTCTATCAACTAGCTAGAAATACATTAGCTTGAGGTCTTTTTAGACTATGTAGGAAAAACATAGACATTTTTTAGTTCCCAAAGATAACTTGGCTACTATCTCCTCTCTCACTCCCTTACATGTGTCTTTGTTATGGGTATCATCCTAATCCTTTTGGTCACTCAATCATATCAATTCTTCTCTATCATCAACAACATATACATTGCTCGATTTCACATTGAGATATAGTGATCATTAATATTATCAAGTCAATCTTATCCTATCCTATAGATCTCCCTTGCATGCATCCTTGCTTGGGATACAAGTAAATATTTCAACCCTTTAATCCTATCATCATCTTATTACAGTTCATTCTCTCTTGGGATTTGTCTACAATCATGACACTCATCATCTCTATTCCATGTGCATGTATCCTTACCAAGGGAATCATTATCAATTTGGAGCTCATTGTTCAACATCAACCCCATTTTATTCATCATCTATCCCACATCTAGCATCCTATCCCCTCATCTATCCATATCATCCCACCCATTTTTTCTTCTTTAGAGTGGCTATTCAATTCATTCTTCCCCTCATGTCCCCTCAAGGGATAATAATATCCACTAACATCATCTACTAACATTCATCTATGACATGGTTTTTCTTTGAAAGACCATTACTCTTTCCACTTCATCCACTTACAATGCCCTTTCAAAGAGGGGGAAAATATATGCACCTAAAATCACTCACTTCATTATAATTGATTAATATTCCTATTAGTCAACACTAATTTCACTTATCCTATTTATCCCACTAATTTATCCTATTTCTATCCATATTACAATATACCCCTTTAATAATTATCCATTTTACTAACCTTATCCCATCCCACTATTTCATTAATTCTTCTAAATCTATCATTATCTTAATCTAATCTTACTTATCCATTATATGGGAATTTAAAATTCCCATAACCCCACCTAACCACCTACTAACTGACATCTTATCCTTTTATACATCCATATGTATCTAATCCTCACCTAATCCCCCATCTAACCCCCAACTTCCTCTGTTATCTCTAAGATAATGGAGAAGTCTCTAGAATTGGAGACTTCCCAACAAGTCTCTAGAAACCTCTAATTCTAGAGGTTTACCAAAGAATTTAATATTCATTAGATAATATAGAGCCATTGATCTCATCTCCCTAATTTCAAATAATAACCCTTGATTTTCCCTCTTAAAATCTATATAAGAATCCTCTCCCTCCAACCTCAAACCAGTTAGGAGTCCCATACCAAAACCATGCCAAAATCATTCTATAAATCTTATAGCAAGTCCATAATCAACCATCAAATAATTCATTATCATAATCCAACATTAAGATATCATGGAGTCAATCTGAGTCTAATCATACACTTACAAATCTTAAAAGGAGGTAACATAAAACAAGGGATTTGGTAAGCGCTTTTATCATTCCTATTTGTTTTATAAATCATTCCTATTACATAGTTTTCATTTTGAGTAGGAATTAGTCTGTTTAAATTCATAGAGCTCAAAATCCTACTATATAAACCTTAACTTCCTCACCCTTGGAGTGATTGTGGGGAAAATGGGTTAGTTACCTCAAAGACCCCTCTATCAATGGGTGTTGCCTACATATCCAATAATATAGAGAGTGCATCAAACTTATGTAGTTATCACCCATGTGTTGGCTTGTGTGTATATCAATATGCAATGTATGATAAAAAGTGGTATGCAGTGCTCTAGCTTGTAACTTAGAAAATATGTCTCATAGACTACTGTTTGAATGCTTAAGACCTATGGAAGTACTTCTCCTATGACTACTATGGAAATAGAGATGAATAGGGTAGTTTTTCTCACTTAAATTCTCATTTGAATGTTCCTTTATAGCTTTGTATGTGAGTTGTATGTGACTTACACATGTTCCATTGTTAAGAATGAATGAGGGCAGATATTTTATATATACCAATCCCTCTTAGAAATATCTCACACTAAAGAATTTAGGATGACATTTAGAATACATATAATTTCAAATTATATGACTTTTGGGAACTAGACACATTGTAGTAAAGTTGTACAATTGCATTGATATAGGTGTCCACATGGGACATAAGTGTAAAGGAACAGATAATATAGGTGTAAGTCCAAAATTAGCTATGAAGGACAACAAATTAGGTTTAGATATTTTTTCATAGTATAAAATACTTATTCATTAGAATAACAATGGTCAAATCAATAGATAAGCAATTTAGGCACAAAGAGATAGTGAAATCTAGCCTTCTATCATTAGGAAGATCTATAACTAAAAGTTACAACCATGATGGATATTTTAAAAGTTTAAAAGACTAGTTTATTACATTAATTGTATTTTAGTATCTAAATCACTCCCCTTAATGTAGCAATGAAATTTCAAGTTTAAAGGAAATAAATGCATACCTATGTGTGTATAATACAAATTTTATTTGTAATATCCCAACTTGAGTGTTTTACTAGTGACTACCTTACAACCAACATGATGCTATAGTATATACAGTATATAATTAGTGTATGAAATCTGAATTTGAAATTATGGAAATTAAAAGAGCAATGTTGAAAGTACACCTACATTTTGATGCAACCATCTTGCCTTTTGGAAATTTTATTTTAAAGGATGCCTCATTAAGAATGATTGAATATGATATTATGATAAATTTGAACCTCAAATTGCATATATATAGAGAGATATTGGAGGACACACCCCCAACCTTGATGTAAAGGTGAGTTGTAACATGTCCATTGATATGGTTTAATCTTAATTTGAAACCTAAATATGCTCATTATTTGGTTAGTGTGAGTGATTTAATCAACTCAAAATATATATCTCGTGAGGGTGGATTATTTAATCAAATACAACCTATAAGTATAATAAAGTTAAGTTATTTAATCAAGGTTGATTTATAATCTTAGTAATATTGAGTGATTTAATCAACTCAATCTTCAAAAATTGAACCAACTACTACAATATAAACACAATAAAAATGCATAAAATTATAACCTAGGTATAATAACATTTCATAAATGTATTTGACATATATAAATGATTTGTTT
This sequence comes from Torreya grandis, assembly GCA_037957365.1. Taxonomy (NCBI): domain Eukaryota; kingdom Viridiplantae; phylum Streptophyta; class Pinopsida; order Cupressales; family Taxaceae; genus Torreya; species Torreya grandis. Next base: position 598,486 of record JARHVA010003395.1, on the reverse strand, counting down.
AAGGTGTCATTTTCATGGCATATGCACCTAATATAATTCTCAAGTTGAAACCTAAGAATAGTTTTAATATCAATGTCTATAATGTTGTCACAAATGTGTATATGAATCATATAATTATGAAATATGATTAATCTATAATTTCAAAAATTATGGAGCAAATGTGTCTATAACATGGCCCCATTATAATCTATAGAATCTGAGAATTGGTGTAAATGCAAAGAAAATGTTTCCATAACATGCCCACACTATAATCCAAAGAATATGTGAAAGTGTGGAATCTATGTTTCTATGACATGCCCCAATGATATGCCCCCTATTTTGAGGTTAGGGGAAATATAATATAGTAGTTCCCTTACCTCAAAATGATAAGATAATTGTATAAGCTATGTCTAGATAATTTAATATATATGGGTAACATGTCTAAGTAGATATAACATTTAGACACTCAATATGTGATCACATAAAATCCTAAGATGCATGATGTATATCATGGAAATTTATATATAGTAATAATATAAGATCAAAAAGAAATAAAATGCACATACAAAATCACTCAAAAGCAAAAAAATAAGAAATGGTCCATGGAGACATCATACAAAGGGCATGTTCAAATCCCAAACAATCAAAGGGAGATGGATTATTCAAATGTAAATAAAACATATAATGACATATTCAAATTTACACATACCACAAACCGTTACATGTCCAAATGTTAAAATAGGCAAGCATAGAGAAGGGGGACACAATAAATGGAGGATATTAAAATGCTTAGATAATATATACAATGTAAGATAATATAAAGCAAGGAGAATAGTCAACCAATATTAATATAACATACTATTTACTAAACATGTGTATTTAGGTATTGTTAAGTATATAACATATCAATTGTATTTTGAAAGGTATAAGCATGGATATAGGTGTTTGAAACTATATAAGTTTAAACATGATAATAGAAAGTGATCATAAAATAATGTAACCTAGGTGTATCATGACCAAATAAGTAGGTGCCCCCAATTTACTTATTATGTGAGTGGAGGGTAATACCAACATCTATATGTTCATATATCATGTACCTAGGTATGCTTGTATCACACTTAAATGATGCATCAAAACATGTATATCTAAGGGAATGATATGCTACATATTTTGGAAGGTATTTTGTGGAGTTTAAGTATCCAAGATTATCCCAATAACATATATATGAATCCCATGTATGGTATAACTGAGGAGGTAGTGACCACATGTGCTGGGTCAACATGTGAAGGTAGGTCAATCTAACCAAGAACCTAAAATGATGTCCCATTCAATGATCTGATCAATTTGTTTTAATGGTGTAACTTTTCATGTGTATAACCTAAATGTGTAAGTAATCTCATGATGAAAATATTTTCTCTAGCACCATTATCAATCATAACACTATGAATATGTTGGTGATCAAGATATGCTTGAATAAATAATGAATGAAGATCTAAGTCATCATCCAAAATCTCACTATCATTAAAATTAATAAAGGTATATAAACCTTAGGATGTTTATGCCATGTATAATTATCAATAAGCCCATATAATCCCATATAATGGGTGCCCATAGTGTGGAAAATTATGATGTGCAATATATGTCATTTTTAGTTCTAGAATATTTTGAGAATGATTTTGTAATGTGTCACTAAACATATTTTGGTTATGATGGCCACTAAGTTATGACCCCAAATCTTTGGGACGGTCATAAAATTTAAACTGTTAGTTTTTAATAATATCTTGGATTTTATACTTCAACATATAAAATTGGTTAGTATAATTCCCTAAGCCCTAGTGATAGTCACAATAACCATTGGCATCATATCCATTAGGTACATGTCTACTCATATCAAATTATATAGGAGGAGGAAGATATATAATATTACAATCCATAAGATTCTTATGTAAATAAGCTAGATACTTAGGCAATCATATAAATTATATCCTTAATACATTGTATAAGACAAGCTGATTAGGTTGTGATATTAAATTAACAATTGTAGTTATGTCCTTGTCACGTTATATAGATTTTAACTTGTATATTGGTTTTAAATGAAACTACTTGAATGTAGTTTGTATGTTGGCTACATACTTAAACTTGTTCAATGAGATAAGTTTCATTTCACAATCTCACATAATATGGCTTAAGTAATCAAAGTGTTTGATTCTTTTAAAATGATGGAATCATGTAGTGGGGTAAGAATTTTTTTTTGAATATGTCTTGAAGTTCCTTATCTACCATTTGGTTTGTCATTTTGGTCAATATTGTTTTTCATCTCAAGAAACATTTATTGATAGGTTCATTTGTTCTTTGTTTGATTTTGTCAATTCAGGCATAGGATACGTTTTTGATAACACCAATAGAGAAGTGTGTCAAAACTTGATACACAAGAGGATGCAATTATTTTATAGTTTATATTGGTAAATCATAAAACCACCTTAGAACATAGTCATTGAGGATCTTTGGAAATAAATTAGTCAAAATTTTATCATTGGAGGAATAATCAAGGCATGCCACATATAAATATCATATAAGTTGTTAAGGATCACCCTTTCCATCATAAAATGTGAACTTAGGTGCAACAAAACCAATCATAAATGGGTGAAAATATATTTTAGGTGTAAGAGAGTTATCTAAAATCTCTTGTGAATTAATATAATAAGGTGAGTTCACATAATTTTGTTCAAAATTTTAAACCTTAGCTTGCAAAGTTTTATACTTTTAACTATATATTACACATTTTGATCACTAAGGTTTGCAGTTTGATAAGTCACCAAAGGAAGTGTATCCATATTTTGATTTTATATAGTCATTGAAACATGTAACTAGGTTGAATTACCAATGTTTCTCATGGAAAAGGTAGAAATAGAATGGTTTATTTTGGTTTAAATACATAACAATTTCCCCATTATATGTATGAATAGATGATGTGTTCAAGGGAAAGGTTATTGGTATTTAATCAATTTTAGTACCCCATAAGGATTCACCATAACTAGGGTAGTATGCCTTAATGTGGGTTATTTACAACTTTCATCTCTTGCAACATACATAAATATATCTATTAAGTATTTTTTGTTATTGATATAAGTGATTAATGTATCTTTAGATTCCATTATAAATAAAATTTTTTACTAACATTTTATAGTACTTATATATGAAAAATCCACAATTTAAAACAATCAAAAAATTAAAACAAAAAACCTAGGTCAATTTAAGGTTTTGAGATCAAATATCAATTCCATAAAATATTTAACTGTAAATTTAGATATTTAGGGTATCTAGGTTTAAGGGGTATTAGTTTATATTGTACATTATGATGGTGAAATAACCTAATGAGTAGGATAATTAATAAAAACTTAAATAAAAAATATTCTAAAGTTATACAACTAAGATTTCTAAAAATAGTAAATCACAACTATTGATAGATATTGCAATAAATGGGATCAATTGATTCTTAGATGGTTTAATTTGCTCATGTAGTTATAATATAAAACCATATAGAAGTACACTAGAAGATAATCTTAGAATAATCATAATATTTTTTCAATATTCTTTATGTGGCCTTAAATACTTGCATTGAATTTAGATAGTTGTATCAATGCATGTGTCAAGTATGAAATACTAACTAGATATAGATGAAACCAACTAAAGCCTTTTTGGTTTTTTCACCTTTATTATGATGTATGTAGATATGTGAACTAACTATCACTCTTTATCAAATGATCAAACCCTAGATTTATCACCTTTGGAATGACTATGTGAAAAATGGGTTGGTGGGATCACAATGTCGAGATACCCCACGGAACCCTATATCAATGGGAGTTGCCTACATATCCATTACTCTGAAGAGTGCCTTAGACTTATTTATTTCTCCAATTCATGTTAGATTATGTGTATATAAAAATAAAACATGTGATAACAAATGTCATGTAATGTCTTAACTTGTAACTTGGAAACTATGGCTCATAGAATATTCTTTGAATGATGTAGACATATGGAACTACTACTTCTATGATTTCTATGGAAAAAGGGATGAATAGGTAAGTTTTGATCCATTTAATGCTCAATTGAATTTTTATTCATAAATTTGCATGTGAGTTGTATGTGACTTCCAGGTGAGTATTAGGGGTAAGTGCAAGGAGTTGAGGGACAATTTCAAGGACATTACTGCAATTATATTAATTAGTAATATGATTGCATTATTTAATTGACATGATTGAGTTATTTGAATTTAGGCTCAATGATTATTGATCCTAGAATGATGACATTATTATATAATAGAATTGTGTTATATTGAACAATAATATGATCATGTTATTAACGTGATCACATTATTATACTTTAAAATAACATGATCATGTTATTAACATGATTACATTACTTCTATTTTGAAAAAAATAAAAATGAAACTCAAATGCAAATGCAAAATCCTCATTTTTCATTTGAGTTTACTTGCTTTCCTCTACCTTCCATGATCACATTTTGTGTGGAATACACCAAAGAGTGCTTGGAAGCTGCCAAATTTATCTTACGAGCCTATTGATCAATGATGCCACCATGTAAGAGAGGTAAGTGATATAAATATTCCATATTTAACCATAATGTTTCATAATTTTCATTGTTTAACCCTAGTTTCTAATTTTATTTTTTTTTCAAAACCCATCTTGCTAACCCTTCTATCCCTCCACAAAATCCTCAAGTTACTCCTCCACTTAACCTTCCATAAAACCCTCTTATTCCTCCTATACCTCCACCTAACCCTCTTATAGTTCTCTAAAATCCCCTTGGTAGTCAAGAGATTTTGATAGACAACATTATGAGAAATAAACTTGAAATTTATGAATAAATTAACAAAATGAGCGATCCCACTTTGATCAACCCCCGTCATACCTAGCTAGTTGATTCCTTAGAGACGTTAATAGGTCAAATTAACTCTATAAAGAGTCAAATTTACTGATAGACCTCATATAGGGATACTTTTAGAGCATATTATGCTAAAACTTTGTCATCACTTTAGGTCAAAAATAAACAAATTTAGAAAACCACCATCTTTTCCCTATTCATCCACCCAACCACCAATGCCTCATTTCTTGTAACTTCTAAACATTTTCCTATCCATCATTGTGTACATAACATAATCATTTTTTTTTGGGATTGATGGTGGATGGTATTTAACTATCCATTGTGTACAACCATGAGGTCCCATTATATTTTTTGAGGAAACTCTACTATGATTTTGTCTTCAATAAGATTCAAAATTATTTTGATTTTAGTGAGTTTCAGGGCCAAAGAAAAGGCTCTACTTAGGATTAACCAAGTGCACATCATGTGCCTAATCATCTTGCATAGATCCACATCCAAAATCATCTCGATCCTGAGATCCCCTCTATAGTTTAGTAGGTCATGGAGATCAACACTGTCCATGCTCTTAGGTCACTCATCGATACACTTTTTTAGCATAAGAGTAAGCTTTTATAGAGTGATGTTACAAATATGCCACCTACCTAACCCTAACCCCACCCTTGTAGTTCATGTGGATCTATGTGCACAAGACCTTTTGATGATGATGGCATTAGTGGTTCAAATGGATTGGATCATATTCTTATGAGTGATGAGTTTTTGGCATGCAAACATCACTCACCACACATACACATGTATATTTTATATAAATGTCATGTTAAATTTAAGTTATATTTATAAATTTAATTTATATAATAATTAATTTACATATAAATTGAATATAATATATATGTCATTTCCTATATCAAAGGAGGTGATGGTTCTTTCATCATCACAGTCAAAATTTACAACATTTAATTTATCATGATCCTTGTTTACGTATTTGGATCCATCTATTGGGCCATCCACTACTACATCTACTTCTATTAGGATGACATCATATACCTATATAGAGGTAAAATTTTGAGTTAATCTTATGCTCTATGTACATTTAGTCTATGTGTATTTTCCTTGTAAGTTTAAGTTAAATTTATCTTTCAATATTTTTATACTCTATTTTCATGTTCTCTCTCTTTATCCTTGATCTATTCTTTACAACAATTTCAAGCTATGAGAATGGGCTCAATGGTATTTATATCACTATTTATTTCAAATCCCAAAAATATTCCATGAATAATCTCATTCAATATTATATAAGGGTAGTTCACATGCCATGAAGATACTTATATAAAATAAATCTAACACTTATCTAGGGGTCCAAGGTAACACTATCTTGAAAATGAATATGATAAGATCAATATAGGAATATTCTCATTTTGAATTATGTCATCATTACCATTATACATAAAACCACATGTTACCCTTGAAAATGAGTGATAATAGAGAAGGAATTTAAGGTAAAAGAGAAGAAATGTGCATCATCAACAATAGACATAACACAACAAACATATATGTCTTACTCTTTGCATCTAATTGACTTCTCTTCTCAAGAATTAATGCCAAAATGACACAATCAAAAACATAAATGTCATGAATAGTCTTATGTTGGACTATGTTTCCTTGGGAGCAACATCCTAAAATTCTCTTATAGGGTCACTAATTAAGGATGTAGATGTTGTATTCATATCTTCTACCCATTACCCATATGGTACATTTTTTCTTTCTATTAAACCTGAGGTCAATACACTATTTTATAAGAAATATATTACATGCTTCTATGGATAGGACATTATTTATGAAGAAAACATGAAGCACATTTTGCCACAAAATATTTGAATATTCTTTATGATTATACACCCATTTTCCTAGTGGAAGTTAGCTTGGAAGTGATAATATCCTATTAAATCGGAGTCACATTCATATACCTCTTTCCAAAAGACAATCCTAATTATGGAAACTAAAATTCCTATGACTATATTGCATCTAAAATCATAAGGACACAAACTTGACATGAGTACACATATAGCATTTACTTCCTCATCTTTGATATGGGTAAACACAAATAATCCCTTTTCTATCTTTCCTATCTATATTTGTGCACCTAACATTTTTATAAGATCCACACATATATATATATACACACACACACACATATACATACATATATATACATACATACATACATACATACATATATATATATATATACATATACATATATATATATATATATACATATACATATATATATATATATATATATACATACATATATACACACACACACACACACACACACACACACACACACATATATATATATATGTATGTATGTATATATATATGTATGTATATATATATATATGTATGTATATGTATATATATATATGTATATATGTGTATGTATGTATATATATATGTATGTATATGTATATGTATATAAATATATATATATATATATATATATATATATGTATGTATATATATATATATATATGTATATATATGTATATATATGTATATATATGTATATATGTATATATATGTATATATATGTATATATATATATATATGTATATATATATATTATGGTAGTCATGTGAAATAAATATCCCACATCAATCCAATTTCAATGTTGTATATATATATATAATAAACATCCATGTATTTAGTTAATGGATCATTCTTTATCATCATGAACTTTTACAAAAGTGCTTATGCATATTTTTATCAATCATACATATAGTATGATAAAGTTTATAAAATGGTATGGCTAAATAATAATGTAGGAGGCCTAAATTACTCATTTCAAAATTAGAGGATACATTAGTTTTTTATTGATAAAGTAAAGTGGCTACACTACTTGTGATGGTAATATCATCAACATAGATAATGAGTATCACTATGCTATATTGTCACTTTTAACATGTAAATTTAGATCATAAAGACTTCTTCTGATTCCATAATCTTGGAGGTGCTAATCTATTTCGTTGTATTAGGTTTGTGTAGTATACCTAAGTTCCTATAATGAATTAACCAACCTACAAACCCATTGGTTGTTATGTGGGACCATGTATCACTTTCGTTGTACTATGTAAACTTGATAGTTGCTTCTATTGATTATTCCTTCTATTACAACCCTGAAAGTATTTTGGGTATCAATTATCTTAAACAACCATTTAAAAAAAATAATGAGGAACTACTATAATCATCAATGTCATGGCCAACACATACATCCTTGTGAATGGGCAAAGATTTAGCATGAGTGTTAAAACCCACACACTAGTTTCCCAAATCATTTCTAAAAAAGGGGAGATGATTGTCAAGCATGTCTATGATTTATTCTCCTTCCTTGAAAAGTGCTAATAAGATCAAATGACATTGTAACACCATATCAAAAGGAAGTAGTTATGAGAGTCCTACCTAAGTAAAACCCTTATTTTTATAGAATCAATAAATCAACAACCAATATAGTTCAACATGTAATATAATATAAATTAAATATCTTGACCCAAGTATATTTATATTTATCAATGAAAAATAAAACTAGTATATTATATATTCCGTTTCACTAATCCTCTAATTTTTCTTTTGGTACAAGGATAATACTCTAACACTTCAATAGATTTCTTATCAATTCAGATCTAAGTGTATTTTCACTTACAGGCTTGTACTCTTCTTTCCTATAATGTGTCATTACATTCATGTACTTATATAGACAGATCTTTTATATGCTTTCTTCTTAAAATCCTTTTGGCTTCCATATATATTATTTGATACTTTATATAAAAGTTATACCTTATTTACATGAATATTTGATGGCTAGAGTAGACACTTCTCCTTCACTAAGAGATGAGACAGACATAGGCATTGTTGTTATAATGTCATCTGCACAGGCATTGACAAAGGTATATAATAGTTATTGTAATTTTGAATTGCTAAAATAGACTTGTTTTAATAATTTTAGTACATGTACTTTTGGTAAATATAACTTATGTTAATGTATTATGTATGTAGGGTTGTCCTATGACATCTAATATTCCTACTCAAATGATGAGTAAGATAACTTCTCATGTTCCTCCTATATTTGAGATGCCTATTTTGGATAGCTGAGCCTACCATTAACTTGTTTGAGTGTGAAAAATAGAATAAGAAAGATCATGAGCTTGTATTAAGTGCATATTTAAATGGTTTTTTTAATTGTAGTTTAAAATTAATTTCTTAACAATTATTTCATTGTATTTTATGTTAATTTTTTAATAATTATTGTATTTGAATAGGCTCAAGTGTAAGCTAGATGTGAGTGTAGTACTTGTAATCAAACCTTGGATTAATCCAAGGCATTAAAGTGGTATCCATCTAATAATAGGGCATCCCAAGGAGAGTCTTCTTTGATTAAGGCAAAAAGAGGAAGGATATTTGATGAATCGGATGTCTTACACATGTGATGTACTTTTTGGTATTCCTATATGGCAATTTATGCATGTTTGGAATTATATATGCGCATATGACATTTAGCCAACATTATATTCTATTTGGTAGATGTAATTTTTTGTATTATTATCATGTAAATCTATGTATTATTGACATTAGACACATGTGCCTATATTGTATGCCTATCATGGCAATCTATCTAATTTATATTTAGTTTTTATTTCAATATGTGTTTTGATATTCCAAACTATTATCTATTAGATATTGTATTTAATTTTGTACACACAAATTAGGATTAAAAAATTATTATTTTCAATTCTATAAATCTCGAATCTCCCATATTTTTTTAAATTAAAGGTTTTATTTCATTATGTGTAGTGAAAATGACTAATGACACTCTTATCACTTAGGCTTAATGGCCTGCTTCTCTTTCTACCTACTTATTTTACACTTTGGATAAACTTCTTGGCGTCATTAGACCTCTTAAAAACCTCTCACATTAATTCTCTAACTCATTTCATCATTCCATTCACAAATGTCCTCTCACTCTTTCACTATCTTCTCACTAGGCAATCCTCTTAGCTTTGAATTACCAAAACTTGATATAGGTATCAATGACTTATTATTATATCATATATGTATTTATATGATCAAATAACACCTACCTTAACCTATTAAAAGTTCTCAAACACACTTCAACATTCAATTCCACATATAGGGCTCACAATGGTCTCCTTAGGCTTGTAGCCTTTTTTGTTCAAAATCTCTTGGTTTGAGACATATATCATCTCTTATTTATATTTAAAATGTTTTATATCCACCATATATCTTTTTATAGATTTGTGTCAGATTTCATGACCCGAATCCACTCTTAGACCACACTTCCTTTGTAAATCACCATTCAATTAGGCCTAATTAGCCCTATCTTAAATCCATAGTCAAAAAATACTTACTATATGGCCTTGAACCACACCAAAAAAAATTTATTCCTTTTTCATACATCAAAACATGTCATATTATGAATTTTTAATAATTTTTAAGGGTTAAAACACTTTTTATGGGGTTTTTCTCTTGAAACCCTATTTAGGCTTCTGCATAGGATAAGGAGCTATATAATTCAATATATTGAGTTTTACAAAGTTTAAAAGGAAAAAAATTCCAAAAATAGGTCTATTTTCACACCAAACATCTTATATAATAGGTGATACATATCATTTCTAGGTATCTAATTTAAGTTATTAAAGTTGTCAAAATTGTTAAAGTTGTCAAAGTTTAAGTTATGGTTGCATAATTCTATTTGTAATGCTTCCTAAATGAAAAATGACACTACCAACACATCCAAAGGGTAGATAAAATATAGTACTAGGTTATTGGCCCCCCATTTTGGCCTCACAGACACCCTTCCCAATACAAAAAAATGCAAATTTTTAGCCTAAGTTCAAACATGCATAAAATTAAAAATTATTAGTTATTTCCATGAAAGATCAGATCCTTCCCATACCTATTTAATCCCTCTATTCTCACCCTATATTAATTATGTGGAAGCTTCAAGATAAATCTTTTAGACAAGTTGTAGTGACGAGTCCAAAAATGCAACTTTTTGGTAGTGAACAAACAACTTCATGAGCTCCAATTGGCACTTCTACCTTTAGGACCTCCACCTAAAAATATATTAATTTGATCACATCTAGTTAGTAAAATTACATTTTTTCACACTTCTATGATGTTTAAATCCAATCCGAAGTACATTTTTACTATCATTCTAGAGAGCAAAAACACTAACAATAAATGTTGTCAAAGTTCAAGTTATGGTTGCAAAGCTCTAGTTTTGATGCTTCCTGAGTGAAAAATGGAATCACCAAATAATTTAGGGGTGTATGACATATAGGACTAGGTTCTTATCCTCCCATTAAGCCTAATTGACAAACCCATCACCCATTCCAGCCTCAGGAGGACCCTTCCCAATACAAAAAAATGTAATTTTTTAGCCTAAGTTCAAACCCACGTAAAATAAAAACTATAATTAATTTCAATGAACCATAATATTCCCTCCCATACATATTTAATCCCTCTAATCATACCATATATCACTAAGGTGTAAGCTTTGATATCAATCTATTAGACAAGTTATAGTGATGGGTCCAAAAATGTAACTTTTTGGTAGTGAACAAGTGTAGTCATATAAAATGTACAAATTGGTAGTTTAAGTATGGCTTGCAACACCCCATCCATAGGTCATTTTTACATGCTCCTAAAACCCTTATCAACACCTTTTTTTATAATTACCAGTCATTCAAAACCTTTTGAATGATCACTCCATGTCAGCCAAATAGTATTCCTTGTGTCAATCTTATTCCCCCAGGTCTTGAACTAGTAGGACAGGAGTGCCCCATTTGGAATATAGCATCAAACACCAAAGCATACACTTTTTGGTAGTCCTATCCATTTATACTTTGAGCCCAACTTGTCATTTTAATTTAGTCCTTATCCTTAATTAGGTCAACGTAGTAATAATACATCTGAAGCATGACCAATTATTCCCTATAAAATCCAACTCAAAGGTCATTTACAAAGAGATGAAAAAACTTAAAAATCAAGCAAGAATGAAAAAAACACTAAGGAAAACATCACTATTCTTTTCACATTGTCACCCAACATAGCTGCAAACATACTCAAACCCTCATACAAGTCCCTAGCCATCTCAAACACTATCAAATTAGCATTTACATCTACATCACACTATTTCATAAAGCACACTAGGTGGGAGAACTACATATGGCTTGATCACTCTTCAAATTATTGGTATGTAGGTAACATTCCCATACAAGGGGTATCGATTTTATGTTCAATACATCTTAAACACTAACCCCCCTCTTTCTCAAGTGACTCAAATATCATTTTATCAAGAATGTTGGAGGGTTAAGGTTTTAATAAAAAATAACTCCATAATGAGTTATGTCAACAACCAACACTTAATTTTTCATAGGCATGCTGACATAGACAAAACACAATTACCTAAATTTTTTTATGTCTTTGAAATCAATTTGAATAGTAGCAGTAGGAATGGACATCAATGTTAGATAGTAAAGTGTCCACTTTTTGGCTCTCCTATCCTTTCATTGAATGAAATCTAGATTCAAGTTTATGATACCTTCCTAGTCCTGCACAATTGTTTTCAACCTCTGTATCAATCAGCTTAGTCTATTTTCTAGATATGTTATATTTCTTCCTATTTATTGTTATTTTTAGAAAGATGAAAAAGATAGACATTAATATAAATCAAGACTATGTTTATTGTTATATTTTGTATTGATTTATTAATCCATACCCTTAACTAAAATAGGAATAAAAATCCATTGTTGCTAAATAAAGTTAAATCATTTGGTGAATTTGACTTACTTCGTTTATAGACAGAAACTCTAAAAACCCTAGGGAAAATTCTTTGCTGATTTTAGTAGTACATTTCTAATTTTTCCTACATATATAAATTACAATTTCACATTTAATATTTAAAATTCACCATAGTAATTTTAAAAAATAATTTCTTTCAAACCCTAGTTTAATATACTATATCCCTATGCGGTATCACCTTACATGTTAGTAACCTTTGTATCCTTTTTATGCATATTCTATTTTTTTATTTTTAGGACTTTACATTTCGTTTATTTAGTACTCTCCTTCCATCAAATTTTTCTTATTACAACTTATTGCAAAAAATTAAATCCATTTTCACTTTGTTTTTCTACTTTAACAATGGCCCAATATGCCAAATTTGACAAAACTAATAAGAGGGAACTTCAAGACATTTTAACTAAAAATATTGATCTATAAGATGATATTCTTAAAATACTACAAGAAAAAAAATACAAAGAAAATAATGGTCAATCCTCTCAAACCATAAAAAAACCAATTACTAATGACACTATGGGGAAAACTATGTCTCAACAACCCCCAATAGTAGCCCAACCTTCATATATGGCACCACTAGTTACAACTAGTACATCTTCACCTCTGGATGTGGATGTCCTTATACAAGAGATCAAATCTCTTCAATCCAAGGTGATACATCTTGAGCAAGGTTCCTCTAGACCAACACAAGATTTGGAATCTTTTTCTCTACTTCATACACCATTGACATGACAAATTGCTTCTACACCCTTGCCACCAGGTTTTGTTCAACCCAAGCTCACTTTATATGATGTCAAGGGTGTTTTAGAGACACACTTGAGAGATTTTTATGTAGTATGCTTGGATTATGTGCCAAATGACTAGTTACCAACCAAGTTATTTCTAAGAAATTTAAAGAATTATGTTCTATAGTGGTTCTATAGTCTACCAAATTAGTCAATCAAAACATTCAATCCTTTAGCTAACATGTTCCTAGCTCATTTTAGCATTAACATATATGACAAGGTTTCTTATGACCAAGTTACACAATAAAAACAAAGGTCGAATGAGCATCTCATAGATTTTGTTCTTAGATATAAAATTAGCTTGGCTAAAATGACTAGCCCCATGGCTGATAAAGAATTACAAGATTTGTTCAATTAGAATCTTCTACTAGCTTTGAATGAGTTAATAATGTTCAAAAAAATTTCTTCCTTCATTGAATTTTTTTTAAAAATAAAGGAAATGGGATTCAAATTACTTTCAATAGGTAAACTCAAGTTTACAGGCATATCAAAAGTAACAAACAAGAGTAATAGTAAAGTTCCATACAATGTAAAGGTTAATGATAGCAAAAGTCAAAATCAACCTACATTTAATGCAAAATCATAACCTCCTCAATGAGTGATTTTATTAGCACCTCCTCGATGAGCCATTACCAATCTACCAGTATCTCTAGCTAGAGTCTTATAGTAGTTATTAGAATGCAATATCATATCTCTCCCTCCTATTTAAGAAGTTGATACAACAAAGCCTCTTCCATAAGGATATGATCAGAATACATTCTATGATTATCATAGGGCATCAGGACACACAATGTATAAATGTATTAGTTTTCAACATAAGATACAAGACTTAATATATGATAACCTTATTGATCTTGGCAATCTAGTTTAGCCTCCTCAAGAAAAGCAAACATAAGATAAGGCTCTAATTTTTTTCTTAAATCCTTTCCCATAACATTATAAATAAGATACCAGGGACACATCAAGTGTTCACCATACATATCATGCACAACCTCCACCAACTACATACCAAGCACCTTCAGTTGAATCACATCCTTTGAGAAACATGATTGGTGTGTATAATTTTAGAGTTCCAGCTAGACCTTCACTCCTTTTTAGAGTATAAGATAGTTGAGGATGATTCAAATTACTATTCACTCTGTATGAGAGCCTATATTGATCACCACCCCACTCATAGTGTTCTCATAGATAATAGATCTAGTGTGAACATATGCACTATGACATTACTTCAGCATTTGGGATATTCAAAGCAAGATATCCCCCTAATAGACATAGTTCTTAGTGGATTTAGTGGGCACATACAGAGTTCATTGGGTGAGATTGTACTTCCTTTATAGGTTGGTCTAGCACATGTGGCCACACCATTTTATATTATTCCTTATGTTAGAATAGTTTACATGTTTCTTGGTTGACCATGGATCAAAAAACTTCATCTAATACCTTCTATAGTTTACATATGCATGAAATACATTCACGTTTATCAAGTTGTTATAATTGGTGGAGTTCTATATGAGTTACCACTCCCCACTTCAAACCCATCTCCTACTCTACAATCACTAGTTTTAGCTTCTCCACTAGTTATAGTTCTTCCTCTAGTTAAAATTCAAACACAACCAAAGTCTCCCTCACTAGCATAGAGAGTCCATACACTTCCACATAGGCCTCTATTAGAGTGACCACTACATTAGTGATAGTTTTAGGACTCTAGATAGTTTTTAGCTACAGTTTTCACACCTAGGGTAGAATCATTGATATCTCATGCCTCTACACGAAGATCAAGTTTTTAGAGATCTTCTACTACTAGATGTGTCCCTAAGAGCCCCATAGTTGCATATACTTCTCAAAGTTATAGGGGGACACCACAGTTGGTTTCCATTACAAATATTTTAGAGCACTTATAAACTAACATAGTTTATAAATTCACATTCTCAATCCTTTCATCATGATCCATGATCATGCAAGAAGCCTCTCCTTGATATAGGAAACCATGATAAGGAGTCACTTATGAGACTCAATGGTTATTATCATAATTTCTCAGCTTATTTGTACATAGTTTCTTTCTACTTTCTTATACATAATTTTTTAGATTACTTTTACATAACTTATTTCAAAATACCAAAACAATATAACATGTCAAAATACAAATACATTCAAATAACTCAAAACACCAAAAACTTTTCAATTATACACATAGTCCATACTTTATATTTATACTACCATGATAAACTTACATTTCACTATTCTATGTTATTATTTGTTAATTTATCTACATTACCATGTTTCACTTGATCTTATTTGAGTGTGTGCAATGACACCAGATCTTTGATTGATTCACTCTACCTATTAAGGGGGCATATTAGTTCTACATTCAAAACATACATCAACATATCTACCCACTAAGGGTATCCTCTACATGACTACACCATCTAGGTTACATCATTCTTACACCACACACTCTACTTATCAATATGATATACATTACTTACTAGTTTACATAGATTATTCCATCGACACTCACTAGTAATATCAATTATGTATTTCTTAGCATCTACCTAGTCTTGTACTACATGCTTTTCACACTTTTATTTATCATTTTGATCTATTAGATGTGATAGTATTTCTAACATTTGCATGCCTTCCTTTATTAATTTGAGTAGCTAGATGTGATTGCATTTTTTAGTTCTTATTTTGTTACTTATGTGTGCCTTAGGACATTTGCCAATGTCCTTTACTTGTACTATTATATGTGCTTGTGGCCCTCCCACCAATATTGCTTGTTTGAAATTGTATGTATATGTGGGAATTTCAACATGCCTTATATGCTTAATTTCTTAGTTTGAGTGGCATGTGCCCATGTCCCTTGTTTTCTTGGCCCCTTGGCTTTTTTTCTATGCTTCTTGCTTCTTTCCTTGAGTGCTTGTTTGCTTGTTTGCTTCTCAATTATTTACAATGCGATAATATACATTGTAGAGTAAATTTTTACTCTATGTTGCATTCAAATTTTTAGTCACACTGCAATTTTGGTTCCCACATACCTTGGTCGGGGTAGCAGAGTTTTGGAGCAACGTGCATTTCTTTTCTATCTAAATATCGAAGTGCAATAGAGGCTACCAAGTGGCGTAGTCTAAGCATAGGTTCTCTTTTTCCCCTTTTTGTTTCTTTCATCTCATTTTTCCTAAGTGTTGAAATCAAGCAGAAGCTGCCAAGTGTCACCTTTTGAAGCATGGAGCTGGCCATTTAGCATCATCTGAGACACTTTCCATAATTTTCAAGAGAGCCACAGATCATGCCACATATCCAATAATAGCTAAGCGGAAGTCACCACATGTTGGCATCTGAAAGATAGTTGGTTCAATGCTTGGGTTTGATGTAATGGTTCAACATTTTGGGTTCAATACCTCGATTAACATGTAAATGGTGTGTAGTGTTGAATCGTTAAACCATTGAACCATTTTGGTTCATCACGTAGTTCAAGGGAGTGCCCCAAAAATCCAAAGGGACTAGTACCTTTTTGAAAGGTAGGGAAACATCATTTCATTTTGTTTAAATGTTGAAGAGTAGTAGAAAGTGCCAAGTGTCACTTTCTAAGCCCCTTTCTACTCCATTCCCAAAAGAAGTGGAAGATGCCACATACCCCTAGTAGAAAGAAGCAAAAGATGCCACGTATCTTCCCAAGAAAATGGAGGCCACTTCATTGCCAAATAAAAATTGTGGTAGGTCCTGGGTGTTAATTCAAATGTCTATGGAAGCTACCTAGTGTCACCATCCATAGGAGCCTAATATGTGCCCTGAATAATTCTACATCATAGTTAAAAGAAAAGTAGAAAATGCAGTGTGTCTTCGATAAATCAGGTGGAAAGTGCCAAGTTTCATTCTCTGGTGCCTACTAAGTAATATGGAGAATTTTAGGAAATTGACTAAGTGTCCTCTTCCATTTCAATATAACAGAGTGTTCCGTGTATCTATTTCCATAAGGCAAGATGGAGGGAAACTTGGTGGGAGTTATTTCTGGTAGTTGGAACAGTTCACCGAGTAGATTTTTGGGTGCTTGCAAACATTAAAAGGGCCATCTATTTGTCCCCTATAAGTGAAGGAGAATGGATAGTTGCGCGGATAAGTAGGTGATGGAATGAGGAAATTTAGGCACAGAAGGAGGTACTAAACATGAATCAACATGTCATAGTTAGGGTAGCTACCTCGCTCCAGCATGGCCCTTCTTGATAGGACCAAGATGCATCTAAGGCATTGAATGCATCAAATATCATGCTATTTTATCTATAAAATTCAAGGCTATAAAGAGGGGTTAGGATTATTGTAAGGGTGGGGATTTCTATAGTTTAGATTTTCTAGAGTTTTGACTAACTAGTATCATTTGCTTTTGTCTCATTTTCTTGAGTTGTAAAGTTGATGTAACTATGCATGTTTTTGTGCCTTTTATGTGGCTGAATGAATTAAGAAGATTGAACTCTATGCCTTGGTTGATATTATCAATGTCATTTGAAAAATTAGTCTATACTATAGATTTTCTAGAGTTGTGATTAGGAATGTCATTTGTTTCTGTCTCATTTTCTTGATTTAGAAGGTTTACATAACTATACATGTTTTTCGCGCCTCTTATGTGATTGGAAGATTCTTACAAGAAGATTGAACCCTATGCCTTTGTTGACATTTTATATATCTCATCAAAAGAAGCCTCTATTGTGAGCCTCTGTTTCTGTTGTTTCAATATTTTACATTGATCATGCACTTGTCTGCTCTTAAATGTGAATGAATCCTACATATAGTCTCACTATGCTCAAGATTAGGATAAAATTACACTCAGAGGCATCGCCATAGTTAGGTTTCAATTCTTGAATTTGCATTTCTATTTAAATTATTATCCTTTTTCCCCCCACACTTGATATAAAAAGAAGAGACCAGCTTCTCTAAAATCTGGAGGTTATTTCAAGCCGTAATGTCCCACAACTTGAAACTTCCCATTGTTGTCGATTAGAATCAAGCACAAATTTTAACCATCAACAATTTTTGGCACGCTTAATGGGATGAATATTTGAAGGAGTTAAAGAATTTTGGTGCATTCTTTGGCCAACTATCCTTTGGAGGCTTTTTATCAACACCAGTGGTGACTTTGAGTTAAATTAGCCAATTAACCAGTCTTGGTAATATCAAGAAATCACAGTTTGGTATGTATCATTTTGTTACTCATAGCTATGATTCTTAGTCTCCATATATTTTTAATCAAGATCAAATTTCTTGTGGAATCATGTCAAGAAACAAGGACGCATATGGTCATGAGTTTCACCCTTCACAGGTCTGATATGACTAGCCTCAGCCCTGTCATGAGCTATACCAGTCATATGCCCAGTCTCCCCAATATGTCACATCCCATGCTCAACCTAATCTCATTTTCACTTTTAGGAAAGCATTACTGGGATATAGAAATATGTATTAGAGCTTGAAAATAGAAGGGGATGTGGCCAATAAATTCCTAACCATGTCATCCATCAAGTGAGAGATGCAGTAGATCTGATTAAAAGTGAATAGGATCCCATTGAAAGAGCAAATTGGCAAAGGCTTACATATGAGATGTTGGATGTGTGTGGCTTGATTGCATTTTTTTAAGAGAAGCTGAGCATTCATGAGAGACAACCTTACAAGTCTATCAACCTGCACATTCACTACCACAAGTTTTATATCAGATATACATAACCCCTGCTCAAGAGCCAAATCGAACCTGTCAAGGTTATTTCCCCAATAGTGTCGAGTCTATATTAGCAGCAAAGGAAGTTTACTCCAAACCCTCACTTTACCCTCAAGTCCCTCCCACCCTTCCTTAAGAAGCTTCTTGTTTTTCATCACAGCCCTCATGCACTCCCCACTTCTATGATGATTCCTATGAGCTCCAGGAAAGACTCTTTCAAGAAAATCTAGCTAAGCAAGTTGAGGAATTAGAGGCAAAGATGAGATTGTTTAGAGAAAGAGAGATAGATATTTTAGACCTCAGAGAAGAGACTACACCAAAAGATACCTCTTATACCAATCCTTAGGTCCTTCAGCATGATGACAAGATTCCAAGTTGGAAGAAAGAAGATCATGAACCAACTGAAAACATTGAAGAAGAGTATACTCGGTTCATGGCTAGTCAAGAAGATTTCATGATAGATGAGGTGTAAATCACCATAGGTACACCCTTTGATCAACAAGAGGACAAGTCACAAGCTTTTGCCTTAAATTTTGATGAGGAAGAGATCATTTTTGACTTTCTTCTCATTTTGCAAGAAGATATGGACGAGCACGTAATGGACCCCAAAAATGAGGTAGAAGGGGATAAGCCAAAAGATGATGAATATCAAAAGACATAGAATGGAGAACCAACAACCATTTATTTCTTGATGAGAAATGCCAGTGTGAATAACTAGCATTTGACAAGCTTTCAAAAACATTGGCAAGAGTATGTATATAGTGAAAGCATGTTGGATTTTGATTCACTCAGATGCAGGCCAATCAAGGTGGCAAGCAGGAAGAGCAAGTCACTAGAGCTCCATCCCATTCAGCCATTTGCTTGGCATCATAAGTCTCCTCACCATAAAGGAGACTTTAGAAATTTTCCTTTTAATCCAGGAGGAAGGCAAATATACCTAGTTAGCTGTATATAGTAGTTTGCTTTAATTTTTGTTGCTTTGTTTTCCCATTTTTCTTTCCCACTCTCTCTTTTAAATAAGTGTCATGGCCATGGCTCAAAATCTTTTCAAAATTTTCAAGACTCTCGAAACATGAAGTCTCTCCCAAATCTCCATAATTCCCCAGATGTGTCTGATTCATCAGTGCCAGAAGCAGAAGTTGTGTTGATCTAGCTTGGATTCCAATTAAAGGTTGCAGTTCACATTTTTTAGACTTTAACTTTTATTTGACCTTCAATGAGTTGTAGAGTAAGCAAGGGTTAGCTGATGAAGAGTGGTCTACCTACTAGACAACATTGGTGAAACTGTGATTTTGTAAAGTTTGATCTAGCAGGAGTTGTGGTTATTTTTGAGTAGGTTCAAAAGTCCTAGGGGTCGCCAGTAACTATAGAGTAAATTTTTACTCTACGTTGCATTCAAATTTTTAGTCACACACTGCAATTTTGGTTCTTACATACCTTGGTTGGGGTAGCAGAGTTTCAGAGTAGCACGCGTTTCTTTTCTATCTAAATATCAAAGTGTAGTAGAGGCTACCAAGTGGCATAGTTTGAGTGCAAGTTCTCTTTTCCCCCTTTTTGTTTCTTTTGTCTCATTTTGCCTAAGTGTTGAAATTGAGTGAAAGCTGCCAAGTGTCACCTTCTGAAGCATGGAGTTAGCCAATTGGCATTGTCTGAGACACTTTCCATAATTTTCAAGAGAGCCACAAATCGTGCCACGTATCCAATAATAACTAAGCAAAAGTCACCACATGTCAGCATCCGAAAGACAGTTGGTTCAATGCCTAGGATTGATGCAGTGGTTCAACATTTTGGGTTTAATACCTTGATTAACATGTAAATGGCACATAGTATTGAACCATTGAACCATTGAACCATTTTGGTTCATTGGGAAGTTCAAAGGAGTGCCCCAAAAATCCAAAGGGACTAGTACTTTTTGAAAGGTAGGAAAGCATCATTTCATTTTGTTTAAATGCCAAAGAGTAGCAGAAAGCACCAAGTGTCACTTTTTGAGCCCCTTTCTACTCCATTCTCAAAAGAAGTGGAAGATGCCACATACCCCTAGTAGAAAGAAGTAGAAGATGCCACATATCTTCCCAAGAAAGTGGAGGCTGCCACATGCCAACTTTTGAGAGATTATCTTCAAGTTTCATTGCCAAATAAAAATTGTGGTAGATCCCAGGTGTTAATTCAAAGGTCTATAGAAGCTACCTAGTGTCACCATCTGTAGGAGCCTCATATGTGCCCCAAATAATTCTATAGCATAGTTAAAAGAAAAGCAAAAAATGCCATGTGTCTTCAATAAATCAGGTAGAAAGCACCAAGTGTCATTCTCTAGTACTTGCTAAGTAAGAGGGAGAATTTCAAGAAATTGACTAAGTGTCCTCTTCCATTTCAATAGAATAGAGTGTTCCTTGTATCTATTGTTGTAAGGCAAGATGGAGGGAAACTCAGTGGGAGTTATTTCTAATAGTTGGAATAGTTCACTAGATAGATTTTTTTGGGCCTACAAACATCAAAAGGGCCATGTATTTATCCCCTGTAAGTGAAGGAGAATGGATAGCTACATGGCTAAGCAGGTGATGGAATGAGGAAATTCAAGTGTGAAAGGAGGTACTAGACATGAATCGACATGCCGAAGTTAGGGCAGTCACCCCGCTCCAGCATGGCCCTTCCTGATAGGACCAAGATGCATCCAAGGCATTGAATGCACCGAATACCATGTTATTTTATCTATAAAATCTGGGGCTATAAAGAGGGGTCAGGATTATTTTAAGGGGGGGATTTATATAGTTTATATTTGCTAGAGTTTTCACTAAGTAGTATCATTTGCTTTTGTCTCATTTTCTTGAGTTGTAAAGTTGATGTAACTATGCATGTTTCTGTGCCTTTTAAGCGGCTAAATGAATTAATAAGATTAGACTCTATGCCTTGGTTGATATTATCTATGTCATTTACAAAAGTAGTCTATACTGTAGATTTTATATAGTTGTGATTAGGAATGTCATTGGCTTTTGTCTCATTTTCTTGAATCGGAATGTTTACATAACTGTACATGTTTTCTGTGCCTCTTATGTGATTGGAGGATTCTTACAAGAAGATTGAACCCTATGCTTTTATTGAAATTTTTTGTATCTCAACAAAATAAGCCTCTGTTGTGATCCTTTGTTTCTATTGTTTCAATGTTTTACATTGATCATGCACTTGTCTGCTCTTAAATGTGAATGAATCCTACATATAGTCTCACTGTGCTCAAGATTAGGATAAAATTACACTCAGGCACATTGCCATAATTAGGTTTCAATTCCTACATTTGTGTTTCTATTTAAATTCCTATCCTTTTTCCTCCCACACTTGATATAAAAATAAGAGACCAACTTCTCTAAAATCTGGAGGTTGTTTTAAGCCGCAATGTCCCACATCTTGAAACTTCCCATTGTTGTTGATTAGAATCAAGTGCAAATTTTAACCATCAACATACATCATGAATTATATTTCCTTCTTGGATGCCATGATGGACATCATGATCCTTCCCTCCTTGAAAAATAACCAAATTTCCACTTCTAGGTCAGTATACTGCACATGCTATTACATTGTTACATCTATTTAGGCATAACCCTATTGATCTAACAATCTCTAATACAAACTATGCTATATCTTGAGATATATTTTAGATTATCATTATTATATCATGTATTTTATAGAATAACACATTTTCAAGGCTCTTTCTTCTAAGGGTAGTCATTATAGGGTATTCATTCCTACCCTTAGAAGAGGGGAAAACATACAAGGGTTTTATCATAGAGATTATAGCCTTGTACTAGTTAAACTCAATTTTTAGAACATTTAAAACAACAATAAAAATTAAAAATACATAGAATAGACCAAAAAAATAGTGATGAATGCAAAATAATCATCAAAAATAGTAAAGGACAAGAGTGTCATATTTGGGCTACAATGTCAGACACCAAAGTGTCCACTTTTTGGTGCTCATATCTAAACAATCAAAAACCAAAAAAATTTAGAAATAGATAAAATGATAAGGTCAATTATAGTTTTGTTAGCTACAGTCCAATTTATATTTTGTAGTTTTAGTAAAATTTTCTTAGATTATCTAGATATAAGGGGCTTCATGTATGACATGATGGATCTCACTTCCAATTTTAGATCATACAGTTGGTATAACTTCCAGGTCAAAATCCATGATTCAAACACCAGTGATTGGGAGAAATGTGCATGGCACATTTACCTTATTTTATTTCTAATTCATTTTATTACCCAAGTATTCTTAGTAGTTGTGTGCCTTATTCCATCTGTAGGTGGTTGGCATCATTTTGGAGTGGTTTCCATATAAGCCTAGTTCTCAATTTTGGAGTGGCTTTCATACAAGTTTAATCTCCATCTTTTAGAGTGGCCAAGATTGGTCTATTTCTTAGTACACATTCAAATATCCAAATCACATTGTCAAATTACATATCATTCATGGGATTCATGAACCATATCATATGACACACATCATACTGATATCAATTCATAGTTCACACTTAGTGGGCAATGATGGAGCCAAAGGACTAACTAACCTTTGTATTCTTAAGCCACCTACTTAAAGGGATTGGAAAAATAATCTAAACATTTATTAACATATGCATGATCACATAGCTTCACTACATAGTGAGCAATGATGGATCCAAAGGGTTAACTTTTGTATTCTTGAGCCACCCTTGGGGAATTGAGTACTCAGATCTATTTGTGATGTTACTCTTAGTATATTAAATACCCAACATCACTCAGCATCACTCAACATCACAAAAAGTTTTCTATTGGTTTGCATACTTGATGAGGTTTATTCATTCCTTTCTCTTCCTCTCTCTTTTACCTAGCATTATTTATGTTCTTATTTTAGACATAGCATGTCTAGTAAGAACTGATCTACTCTATATTTCCTTTTGTATATTTATGCTTCACACTGTGCTTTCTTTATGCACACTTAACATCACACATCTTCATGGACTTCACCCTTGTAGGTAAGTTTAGGTATGTTTTCTATTTTTTCTTTATCCTACTATTTCACTCTGCCACATCACTAGAATAAGGGGGGCAGGGAAATGTAGTCATATAAAATGTTTGAATTATCAGTTTGAGTATGGATTATGACACCCCATCTATAGGTCCTTTTTACATTCTCTTAAGACACTTATAGACACCTTTTGGTTCACTTACCAGTGTAGACACCTAAATCTGGCCACCAATAACCTCTAACCAAGATTTTGACCAATTTCCACCTAAAGTGCACAATTTGGCCTAAAAACATTAAAATTCATTAAACGAGTTGAAATTGATATATTCGAGTACTAGTTTTGGCCAAAGTATCATTAAATGGGGCAATGTAATTTTTGGGCAAGCTAACTTTGATCAGATCATTCCAAGTCAAAATGCCAATTTTGCACCTAGGTGCTCTAGATTGCTATTTCCTATCAAATATAATGCATTAGACACATGCCTTTGTTATTTTATATTGACAATATCATAAATGGGATAATGGATCCAACACATCTAACATTACCTTCCAATTCTAATCCAATAAAATTTTGGACCGATAACAAGGCATTCTAGTCAATTTGAGTAATTTAAGCATAAAGTGCTTAAACATGCTTAAGAGCTAATTAAACCAAATTAGATCCTAATCAAGAATTCCATGGAAAATTGTTGAATTATTTGTTTTCAAAATGAATATTGGATATCTACATCATCAAGTGACCTCATTTCCTGGGAAGACATTCATAGGCCATAAATGCCACATATATGAAGATTCATGCCTCCCATGCCTCATCAAATCCCTCCAAGCCTCTTAATTACTCTATACCAAATATTTTTGATCCTATGTATCAATTTTAATTGCATAACTAGATTAATCCTTAGCGATATATCTCAATCTTGAGATGGATGGTTCAGGTTGATTCTAGACATTTGCAAAAATCTATAAATAGGAGGCCTTACCACATGAATTTTAACACATGATCATGCAAAGTTATAATGAAAAATTGATTACAAAGATTCATGAAACTAGTGTTACCATGGCAAATTGATTGTAATCCAAGCCAAGCCAAAGCTAATGGTGGCAAGGAGAGATGGATGTATCTAGATTTCCATGGACAAGGACTTCATGAGCACAAACTGAGCAAGCCAATTGAAAAATACTTTTAGAGCATCAAGGAAGGTAAAAAATATGTGTTTTATTGCAATTTAGTTGTTCTTTGTTCATATTTATTTCTTCACTAAGCTCACCCTAGTAACTAGGCATGAAGATGTTAGTTTAGTGTGTTTTTTATTTTATTTCATTCACTAATACAATACTAATCTCCTTTTCTTAGTCAAATTCCTAGTTCAAAACCAGTCATCCATAACCTTCTAAATGGTCATTCATCCTTAGTTAAATAGTATTCCCCATGCTGATCCTATTCCTCCAAGTCCAAAACTTGTAGGATAGGATTACCCCATTTGGACTATATCACCAAACACTAAAACATCCACTTTTTTATGGTCCTATCCATTTACAATTTGAGCCCCAATGGTCATTTTCAATTGATCTTTATCCTTAATTAAGTCAGCCTAGCATGAATACATCTAACCCATGACCAATTATTCCATATAGAATCCCACTCAAATATCATTTTTAAAAGGTAAAAAAAATTTAAAAATCAAGTAAGAATATGAATAAATCACTAAGGTAAACTTCCCTATTCTTTGCACATAGTCACCCAAAATAGCTACAAACATACTCAAACCCTCATACTAGTCCCTAGCCACCTCAAAAACTATCAAATTGGTATTTTCATCTACATCACATTATTACATAAATCAAACTAGGTGAGAGAGCTACATATGGCTTGATCCCTCTTCAAAGTATTGGTATGTAGGTAGCCTACCCACATAAGGGGTGTGGATTACATGTTTAGTACATATTACACACTAACCCCCTCTTTTCCAAGTGACTAAAATATAATTTTATCAATAATTATGCAAGGTTAGAGTTTTAAGACAAAATTATCTCCAAAATGAGTTTCATCAACAACTAGCACTTGATTTTTCATAGGCACACTCACACAGGCATAACACTACCTAGAAAGTTTCAAGTCTTTGTGATTATTTTGGATAATATCAGAAAGAATGAACAATAGTGTTAGAAACCAAATCATCCAATTTATATATCTCCTATCCTTTCATCAAATGAAATCTATATTTAGGTTTATAACACCTTCCCATTCTTGCACAACCATTTTCAACCTCTGTATCAACCATCTCAGTCTATTTTCCAACTAAGTTATATTTATTCTTATTTATTTCTATTCTTATAAATGTGAAAAAGATAAATAATAATAAAAAATAGGACCATGTTTATTTATATATTCTATACTAATTTATTAATCTAGACCCTTAACTAAAATAGGAACAAAACTCCATTATTCTCAAATAAGTTAAACCAACAAGAAACTTCATGAGCTCCAACTGGGATTTATACTTATGAGACCACCTAAAAATATATCACTTTGATCATGTATTAATAGGAAAATTAAATTTTATCACACTACCACAATTTTTAAATCCACCTAGAAGTGCATTTTCACTACCATTCTACAAAGCGGAAACACTGATAACAAATATTGTCAATGTTTAAGTTATGGTTGCAAAACTCTAGTTCCAATGCTTTTTGATTAAAAATGGAATTGAAAACACATTAATGGGGTTGATAACATATATTACTAGGTTCTTATCCTTTTATAAGGCTTTATAGATAAACCCACCACCCATTCTAGCCTCAAGAACACCCTTCAAAATACATGAAAAATGCAAATTTTTAGCCTAAGTTTAAACATGGATAAAATAAAAACTATAAGGCATTTTGATGAACCATCAGATCCCTACCCTACCTATTTAATCATTTTAATCACATCTTAGATCAGTTATGTAGAATATTCAATATCAATATATTAGACAAGTTATAATGATGGGTCCAAAAATGTAATTTTTTATCAGTGAACAAGCAACTTATTGAGCTCCAATTGACATTTATACCTCTAGGACTTCCACCTATGAATCTATCACTTTTATCACTTCTAGATAGGCATATTACATGTTATAAAACTACCAAGATGTTCAAATCGATCCAAAAGTGCATTTTCACTATTATTTCATAGAGCAAAAATACTAACAATAAATGTTGTCAAAGTTCAAGTTGTTGCGTAACTCTAGTTTTGATGTTTCTTGAGTAAAAAATGGCACTGCCAACACATTCAGGAGGGTAGGATAATTTTTAAGACTGTGTTATTGGCCTCCCATCAATCCTAATCAATAAACCCACCACCCATTCTAGCCTTAAGAACACCCTTCCTAATACAATAAAAATGAATTTTTAAGCCTAAAATCAAATACCCATAAAATGAAACCTTTAGGTCATTTCCTGAAATTTGATCAGGTCCAACCTAAGCTTCTCTAAGCTTTAATAATATATAATTATTTACTGATAGTTCTAACCAATTTAACGTGGAAGTATATCTAGCACCACTAACCTACAAAAAATTGTTAGGAAGTATTTTAAAATGAAATTTATATGTACTACTTAGAAAATAACAAAACATTTGGTAAAATTGATTAAATATACATTTGAAAAGTCAACATACCTTCATATTTCAATCCAATGAACCACTAGGATCTACTCTAACCTTGATAGTATTAAGAATAACTTCATGGTCTAACTCATAAACTTTCCATAGTTTTTTATTTAATGGCCTCTCATAATATTTTTGTAATTGAATATTCATTATAAGAATAAAATTTGAGTAGTAAAATATCTTCATGTGCATTTCAAACACTTAAAATAAACATTGATCTAATTTTTTTATAGGATAATATCAAAACCAAGTTTCAGTGACTACCATTGACCTAGTGGGATAGTCAATATTTTCTCCATTTATAACCAAGGAAGTCAATTTATTATTTCTCTTTACACACTGACACATGTAGTAATTAGTGACTTCTTTGTTATCCTCATCTGCAATAACTACAAAAACATGCCCTGTATCATAAAAAATCATTTTTAGTGATAATATGAAGATATTTTTAATGATAATAAATTATACATAATGAAAAATATTCTACCTGGCTACACCAGATTAGATACATGGTCAAAGTCATTTGATGATGTCATATTTATAAGTTACAATGCTTTTAGAACCTAATATGTGTAAATTGGAATTATAGATTTGGAAATACAATCATCCAACCACTCTTATGACTCATACTCATTCCAAATAGAGTCCATGCATGCATAATAGAAACATTCCAAGTCTCTCATATGAATAGCCCAAGAACTTGCATTTGAGTTATGAAATGAGTGGTCACTTGAACTCTTTAGAGTCATACAATCCTCATACTTTACCAATTGTTCTTCATATATTAACCTTAAACATATAAAAATAGTATAATTTTGTTGAGCACCATGACAAATGTTGTCATTATACCATTTAACCATAGTTTTTGCATTTGTTAAATGAACACCCTCTTCAAATTTCAACTCCTGCCTTGCAATATCTCTTTTTACATATGCTAAAACATCATCATGTTCCCCTTTTCCATGGCCATCCTTGGTGAAACTCTAAATTTGTTCTACACTGGTGTAAATGTGCATCCTACTGAACTAATAAAACATCCATGTATTTTTTATTTATGACGTGCAATTGTTTGACCAAATATAATGTTGATTGAAAGTAATGTTCCTATAACTCAATTGTTCATAAAACTTCTAAAAATAACCTTCCACATACTCTAAACAATATTATATATCATTTTTATATATAAATGGTACTCCCTTAATATTTTCTATTGTTAATCTATACTATTCGGTGCAGGCATGAATGTTATATGCATAAATCTAGTAGCTTGTGATTAGTTGTAATACTATGATTGAACTTCCATTTGGTGTTTGAATGCATAATTTTCAACAAAATCAATTACTAAAATAATTGAACCAATTGTGAATTTATCCTTTCTTATCTTTAAATGTTCACCCAACCATCCATCCTTGTGTGTGTGCCTTGTATGCTAATAAATAATCTTTTCCTTGAATTTGACCAAAAATTCAGAAACACATATCTTTTTTGTAACAAGTTCACACCTTTTAGATTCTTTTCCATATTTTACTTGATAAATCATTGATTTATATTTTCTCAAACCAGCTAATTCATATCCAATTGCACTTGTAATCTCTTCATGGATACATATTTTAATTTTGGTAATCTACCATAAATGCTGTAATTTCCATTTAAACATGATTTATTGTAAAATAATTATCCATCTGGTCTTTTACAAAATATAGTTAGAAAAAATTATTTAGATGAGTTTGGTGGAAATTCAATTCCACAATCCTACAAAATGTTTTTAGTATGCAAAGTACAATAAATATGGTGAAAAACATTGTAGTGCATTGAAAATTCAATGTGTTGCCTAAAACAACAAATGGTATGTGTGTGATTTATTTTAACATAAAAAGGTTTCACCATCTCAAAATAACTTTGATAAATATAAATTTGTGGATGTTTTCTCAAAAATTTAGAGTACAATTGTGTTTTATTCATATCTAATAAATGTTTTGGATGTGGTTCATGGTTACACGAATTAACTCTTATTTTCATAACATCTTTTGCATTGGGAAAAACTCTTGTATTTTCTTTCCAAAATTGAGCAAATAACTCTTTGAGAGTATCGACTATAGCCTTGTCTTTTCATAGAAGTCTACTAGAGAATGCCCATAGATCATTGGTATTAGGTTCATTAATTCTTTCATGTATTTCAATTTCTTTCATTACTATTTTTATATTTATATTAAGTGTTTGGCTTGTTTTTGAAACCATTCATTTTTTCCCTATTTTATCACTTATTGCACAAGTTTTAAGTATACACTGGGTAGCATTACAATCTTTGGTGCATGATTTTGGGCTTAAAATATGATATGCATCATGTACATTTTTTAAAAAATCATTGTTTTCATCATCCATGTTAGATGTTATTAGTCCTAATGTGTACATTATAGGTCTCATCTTAATTAATTTTATCAATGAAATAAATAATTGACATCTTTGACTATCATACTCCAAATTATGAAAGAAAGTATCTCAAATTTGTTGATCCAGTCTTTTTGAATGGTTATTAAACATTTTTTATGTATTGGTTCTAAAATATTTTCATCAAATTCAATTAAGTGCTTATATTTTCTCTACATAATTCTTGGAGGTGTTGGTAATGCTAGAATTTGTTTAGATGATGTTTCGAAATAATTATTGATTTCATTGTTTAGAGATGGGATGAAATTTTATTAATTGTTAATTTATACATTATATGTTTCCATGAAATTTAATTGATGGTTAATTTCATCATTATTTGTTTCCATCAATTTTTATTCATTCATGGGGGG
Organism: Torreya grandis; assembly: GCA_037957365.1. NCBI lineage: Eukaryota > Viridiplantae > Streptophyta > Pinopsida > Cupressales > Taxaceae > Torreya > Torreya grandis. Next base: position 567,795 of record JARHVA010003395.1, on the reverse strand, counting down.
TGAAGCATCATACATAAACCCATCATCAACAAAATCAAAAACTTGAATATTTGAATGTGAATATATAACATTAACTAATTCATTATTTCCAATTTCATTGCTATTCATTTTATTATGGTCAATTATATGGTCAATTTAATCATTTTTTAATTCATTATTATCAACTAGCTCATTATCTATGTGTTTTCTTCATCATAATTAGGGTCTGTACCTTGTCTAGCATGAAGTTTTTGCATTCATATCTTGTGTTTCTCTCTCAAATATTCTAATTCTTCTAGTGTTTTGTTCTTTAACATCTTCCTCTTATAACACAATTTGACACCCATAAAAAGGGATAATTAACAATTTGTCAAAGGTGGGTTCAAGTACACAAGTACTGCAAATCTTGTAGAAGTACAAAAAGAATGTTTGTGGGGATATAATTCTTGATTTGGGTTTAAAGTAGTCATTGATAAGTGAGTTTAGTCTGAAATAAGCATAATGCAATCACATTATTTTATGTGTTTTATAAGGTTTTGATCCATCCAACACATTGAGAAGCTTATATTGATAATAACATAATCATGTTATGTAATAACATAATAATGTCATTTAATAACATGATTATGTTATTGTTAATATAAGATTTGGGACTAGTTATTGGTAATGAGAAATGAGTATTGCCTATGTTAAGAATAGCATGATCAAATTATTAAATAACATGATCATGTAATACTTAATATAGATAAGGGAGTAGGGATTAGGGATTAAGAAATTAGTGCATAGGGTTTATGGATTATGGATTATAATTAATGTTATAGGGATTAAGGAATAGAATTTATGTCTTAGGGTTTATAGATTAGGGATTAGGTCACATAAGGTTTGGGTTTAAGGGTGTATATAAGGTCTAATCACTCTATGCCATGTGTGAACCTAATTTTTAATATAAAATATGTTAATTAGGACTCTATTGATTGGTAAATAGTGAAGTTTTTTAGTTTATAATTAAGGGTATAGTGTTTAGGGATTAGGTTTAACGTACATAGGGTCAATTTCAAAGATAATTATTAGTCTAAATGATGTTAATTTGGGATAAAATGATTGGTTAAACATTTAAATAGTTTATATTTATGGTTTAGAGTTGAGGGATTAGGAACTTTAACCATTAGGGATTAAGGTATATACTTGGTCTAATAATGAGGGTGATTAGGGAAAATTGGATCTGATCAACCCCCAAATCACATTTTATATTCATGTAATCAGGTTAAAGGGGATCAAAAGAGACCTAATTTGCTTCAGATGCACATTTAAATTGGTACTCCAAAGGTTAATTTTTGGCCATACCTTTAAAAAATGCATTTTATGACATCTCATGATAAAATCGGGTATATCATAAGGCATTTATATTTGAGACATGTAATGGGCATAGTGATTATAATATATGTTTCAAGGATTAGGTATTAGGGCATGGGGTTTATAGGTTTAAGGACCTACATATAATTTATTTAATTTCTATATGCCGTGTGAACCTAATTCTTACTACAAAGGATGTTAATTAGGACTAAATTGATTGGTAAATAGGGAAAGCTTATGGTTTACAATTTAGGGTACATAGTGTTTAGGGTCTATGGTTTAGGTCTTAAGTTTTAATGTATATATGGTTTAAGGTATATAAGATGAATCAAAAATATAATTGAGGATAATTTGAATCAGTTGGACCCATTTGTGACTATAAAATGTGTTTTTGGGTTTCCATTATACCCTAGATGTCATCATGTAGATTGAGTGAATTAGTCAAATGGCACAATCACTAGTGTGATTTAGGCCAAAATGAGCCCTATGAACCTAATTCTTAGTATAAATGATGTTAGTCTAGGTTAAAATGATTTTTTCAAGGTTTAAAGAGTTTATATTTATGGTTTAAAGTTTAGGGATTAGGAACTATAAGGATTAGGGATTAGGGTATAGGTTTTAGGGTATATAAAGTATAATTATGTAGGCAATTGGGGAAAATTTGGGAGCCTTGAACATATATCTATGAGTAAATAATGTGAATTTAAGATCAATTATCCCCCACATCATCATAGATTTAGCCTATGAAGTCAATTATGGTGATGAGTGATGTAATTTTAACCAACTTCATCCCTGTGAACCTAATTCTTACTATACATATAAAGGATGTTAATTGGGAATACATTTATTGGTTTAGAATTTAGGGTATATATTTAAAAGGGTTTTAGGTTTAGGGATTATGGCTTCGGGTTTAATATAAATGGTACATGGTTTAGGGTTAAAGTTAAATGGTACAAGGATTAGGGTTTAAGATATCAGATATAAGGTCCAATCACTAAGGTAATTAAAGAACATTTGAGTTTCTTGTTCACCTATTTATGAATTGATTACCTTCATATTTAAATTTATGATAAAATTAGGGTCAATTATGCCATGTACATATTTCATACATGTTATACAATCGATTGATCCATAATTTGGTTTAGGGGCTCAATTTTGCCTAGATCATATAGGGAATTGAATAAATTGACTAATTAGATCAATTCATAATAAAATATTGATCTTTTAAGTTTACCCCAAATCGTATCTTCCTATTGAAGGATTTAAAATTGGTCTCAAATTCCTCCTTGATTAAAAGAATCAACTAGCTCCTCCTCTTTGGTTAATTAGGTTGAAGGGGATCAAAATAGACCCAATTAATTTAGATGCACAACTAGATTGGTACTCCCAAGGGTAAGTTTTTGACATAGGTTTAGAAATTTCATTTTATGATATATCATGATAAAATTAGTTATATCATAAGGCATGTAGTGGGAATTAGGATATATAGATTAAAATTTATATTCTAGGGCTTAGGTCATAGGGTTTAGGTTTAAGGACCTTGATATTAATGTCTAATCACTCTATCCCATGTTCAAACCTAATTATTACTATAAAGGATGTTAATTGGGACTAAATTTAAATTGGTAAATAGGAAAAGTTTATGGTTTCCAATTTAGGGTATCATGTTTAGTGTTTATGGTTTACACCTTCTAGGTTTTAATGTATATACATGGTTTAGGGTACACAGGGTTAATCGTAAATATAATTGAGGATAATTTGAATCACTTGGACCCATTTGTGACTATAGAAAGTGTTTTTGGGTTGTAATTATACCAAGGGTGTCATCATACATATTGAGTGAATTAGCCAAATGGGGAAATAAATCATGTGATTGAGGCCTAACTAAGCCCTATGAACTTAACTCTTAGTCTAAATGTTATTAAGTTTGGACTAAAATGATTGGTTAAAGGTTTAAAGAGTTTACATTTATGGTTTAGAGTTTAGGGATTAGGAACTTTAGGGATTAGGAATTAGGGTATAGGTTTTAAGGTATAAAATATTTAATTATGATGGTGATTGGGGAAATTTTGAGCTCCTTAAATGTAGATTTGTGAGTAAAGAATGTGAAATTGGGATTAATTATTCCCCACATCATCACATATTGAGCCTATGAAGTCAATTGTGTTAATGAATGATGTAATTTTACCAAATTTCATCTCTATAAACCTAATTATTACTATATATAGATGATGTTAATTGGGATTAAATTTATCCCATGGGCCTACTGAGCCTCAATGTAAGGAATTTCATCCATATGATATCAATTTGGATCTAAGTGATCACCATATTAAAAAATAAGTATTTTTTCAATTTGATATGCAATTTAGTTGAAACGAGCCATGTGAAAGGAATTAAATTCATATATAATAGAAATTGAGGTTTACTTGGCCTTGATTATATACCATATTGCAGCAATTGAGTATTTAATTCCATTTGATGCATAATTGGGGCCAATCGAGGCTTTCCCAAAGAATTGTGTCAACATAATTTTAATTAGGGCCCTAATTGCACACCTTATTTAAGTAATTGAGTGTTTAATTCAATTTGATATGAAATTAGGACCAATTGAACCCTATATAAGGAATTACATCCATCTAATAACAATTGGGATTATTATTGTATACCAAATTCAACTGAAAAAATATTTGGTTCAAATATGATATGCAATTTAGTCCAAACAAGCCTTGTGTAATAAATTTCATCCTTCTACTATCAATAGGGTCTTTGTTAGTCCCAAATACATAACATATTGAATCAAACAAGTATTTAGTTTAGTTTAATATGCAATTATGGTCAACCAAGGCTCATGTAAGTAACTAAATACATCTAATGTCAATTATAACTTCATTGGCCCTTATTGGAAACTATATCTAGCTAATCATGTATTTGGTTTTAACTTATACATAATTGGGGCCAACTAAGCCCAATGAAAGTAATTTTGTCCATATAATGTTGGGTGGGTTCCATTATCCCTTATTACACACCATATTGAACCAATTGATTATTTAGGTTCAATATGATATGGAATTGGGGCCATGTAATCCCCAAGCAAGGAATTACATCCATCTATTGTCATTTAGGATTCTAATTACACCATGTTAAATCAATTAATATTTTTCAATACTATATGTTAGAGATTTATCATGATGATGTCGTGGTGGTGTCATGAAGGTGTCCTAGTGAGTGGAGGAAGTGATTTGATAGCCTAAATGACAATGACAAAGTGTACAATGTGCTTGTCCTAGTTTGCTTGAAGAATGTTTGGTTGATCTTCAGTGTTGACATAGTTAGATAGGTTTAGAGATGAGTATGGTTATTTGAGAATGTGGAATGGGTCCTATCAAAGGTTAAGAATTCTTTGAGTGATTATGTACATGAGTGGATTTCATCTAGTTGATCATTAGTTTCATTGAGACACTTGGGTCTAGTGGTAGAAAATATGAATAGGTAGTTTGATGAAATTACCATTACCATGTGGAAGTGAGTCAAGGGGAGTTGGTCATATTGTTGTGATCACCTTAGTACCTATTTTTTATGTAATGGATATCAAGTCATGAATTTTAAGTAATGCCAAATATATGAAGGTGTAAAGTTAGCTTCTTAGCCAGAAAGAGCTGAGTAAATAATTTGATGATGGAATATATCATACATATGGAAATTTTGGGAGAAGGTGATCATATAGGTTTGTTTAGTTTTGATCCTAGTTTATTTTCACTAATTTTTATATCATACAACATATCACATCAAAAGATATGCATATGCAAAGTTGGGCTCCTAGGTAATTTGACTATGTTTTCCCATACTTAGCTAATTTTGCAATTTGGCAAGAAGAGTTGAATGAGAATCTTGATGATGTTATATCTTGAACATGTGAAGGTGTTAAGAGAACTAATAATATGGGTTTGTTTATTTTTTAGAATAGATTATTTTCATTAAATTTGAGATCATGCATTAAAGCATGGTAAAACTTATGTAGGAGCAAATTTGGTCTTCAACGTAGGATTTTTACATAATTGGATCTATGATAGACTATTTTGAGACGGTTTTTTAATGACATTATATCTCACATGCATGAAGGTTTCAATATTAGTGTGTAACATGGTTGGATTCTACTATGTGATGAAATCTTTTGGTCCAAATTTGAGATCATGTATCTAAGTGCAAAAGAAGTTATTATGGTTCAAAGTAGGCTTTTTAGGCATATCATAGTTGGTACCCATAGTCAATTTGCATGATGTTAAATATCTGGACCTAGTGGACATCCAACAGCTCATGGGAGTTCATATAGTGAATATCTATAGTGTGTGAAGTGTCAGATGGCTCAATCTGATAGTTTTTTAATAAAGTTAAATATCAAACAAGTCTTAAAAGATCAATAGAGTGTGTATGGTCCAAGATGTTAGGAAGTTATATAACGAGGATAAGTGTAAAAAGTTCAATACTGATAAAAGGTATAGGATAAGGGTCTAATGGATCATGGAATATCATATAGATTGATCAAATGGTGCACAGTGCTTGATAAAGACCTAGCTAATCCATAAAGATTGATGGTGCATAATAAGTTAACATTCCCAAAGTGCACAAGATGAGGACAAAGTGGTAGATGTTTAATGTTTAGCTTTGGCAGACTATGCATTAAAGGTCAAACTTAATAAATAATGTGAGATTGATCCAAAGCTAAGAGGACATGAGACATGAGCATTGTTTTTTAAGGTTAACTATGACAATTTGTATTTGAATATTTGAATTAGCAATGGAAAAAAACCAGTGCTAGTTTTTGGGCTATAACTTTTGATAGAAGAGTAATTTTCTCATGTAGTAAAAATAAAAGAATAATATGACTCCATGGTACATCCAATGAACTTTATTTTAATATATATAAATGTGTACAAATAAATATATTGAGCTCCAATTTTTTCTATGTTTTCATGCATATTTTACAAGTGACCTGAGAAGGATGTTTGAGCTTATGTAGATGTTGTTTCGATGCTTCATGGTGGATTAGATATTTAGGAGTGTTTTAGACTATAGTAAGATCATCTTTGAGTATTATAGAGGTGTGATAAATCTATCTTGAGTATGAACAATGCTTTAAAAGTTGATTATATGTTTGGTAATGATGTTCTTATGTATAAGGTTTCTCTTTGAGTTGTTTGATCATATAGATATGTGAGAAAAGATGATGATGATCATTTGAAGATGTCAAAAGGAACATAAGGAGTAGACCCATGTAATTAAAAGTGGTCCTATATTCTTTTTTATTTAATGAAGAGCTAAATGGGTGAATAGGTCTCCATGAGACCTATAAGAGCTACAAGGGCCTTATCAAAAGGTGTAGCTACTTACGGGTGACCCATGGATGCTATGGCCAACCTATGAAGATTTTTTTTTAGTTGTGTCTTGATGTGAGAGATGTTTTAAGTATTAAATAATGCCTAATGGTTGACCAGGGAAGTGATTATCATGTTTACTCTATAAATAGTAAAAGTAAACATATTGGTTTTGATACTTGGAGATAGACTTGGTGAGAGAGACTAAGGAGAGATTTTAGAGAGACTTGTGTGTGTGACTTATGGATTGAAGGAGTGGTACAAGGTCCTAAGGATCAGTTGAAGAGAATAATATATTGAAGTGTATTTGTATGAATTGTTGATCATGTTTATGTTGGTAGATTAGTACTCTTTTAGATTGAGTGAGAACAAAGGTGAATAATGATAAGTAGAGGTCCATCATCAAGTGTTGAAGACATAATTTCATAGGTAGATGTGTTTATAGATGCTATTATGTAAGGTCAACATCTAAGGTGGTTGCATCTTTCTTTTAAGGTGAAACTTGCTAAAAGGTTTGGTTATTATTGTAGCTTAGCTAGATAGGTGTGGTAGCACCTTATGCGATTGTAGTCTCACTAAATACAAATTGTAGTTCCTTGATCATTTATATATGGTATAAATTGGATATTGTTATTATAAGATAATAGTCTAATTATAGGTTCCAATGGGTTTTATTCCCCATGAGGGTTTCCCATGTATATCATGTGTTATGTGATTGATCTTACATTATCTCTCTTGCTCATTATTATGAATGATGTGTATGCTTCATGAATACTTATGATAATTGAGTAAGTGTTTGTAAAGATAAAAAACTAATTTGGATTATTTAAGACCATTGATTCACCCCCCACCTTAAAGATTTTACCTCTAATAATTTGTATCAGAGTAGGTCCTTTGGTAAAGGCTTAATAACTTGAAGGTGATCAAAGGTACATTGCCTAGTTAGAATGTGTAAGGTGGTTTCTATACTATGAAATCACTAATGTTCAATAAATCCAATTATGATTTTTGGAGTGTAATGATGAGGATATCTATTATGTCCCTAGTTTTTGATGCATGACAATTAGTTCTAGATGGTTATGTTGCTCCTATTACTCTTCCATCTAGTGTTACAAATAAGAAGTTACTTGAGAAAAATTCCAAGGCAATGAATGCTATCACTTGTGGTCTTTTAGAGACTAAATATACCAAGGTAATTGATTGTAGTTATTCTAAATAGATATGGGACAAAATGAAGATAATTTTTGAAGGAGATTCAAAAGTCAAGATTGCTAAGTTGCAAACTCATAGAAGGTAATTTGAAAGTCTCAAGATGAAGGAAAATGATTCTGTGGCATCCTTTCTATAGACAGTTGATGAGACAATGAACATCATTCGATGTCTTAAAAATAATATTGAAGAGGAAAATATAGTCTAAAAGGTATTAAGGTCTCTATCTCTTAAGTTTGATCCAAAATTATCTACTATAGCAGAGAGTCATGATCATACATAGTTGAAGATAGATCAATTGCATGGCACCCTTACTACATATGAGATGAGAATAAATGATGATATACCAACAAGGAAGGAATATTAATTTAAGATAGATATGAATCCTAAGAATAATTTCTAAGGTAATAAATCTAAATAAGATGGCATATCTGATATTGATGATGATAAACTAATTGCTTTGATTACTAATAAATTAAACACTAGGTCAGTGAAGTATAAGAGTAAACTACCTTTCAAATGTTTCAACTATGGAGAGGCAAGAAATTTTGATTATAAGTTCCTTCATAAGAATGAGAAGAATGATGATGAAGAGCATTGTGAAGGAAAAGATGAAGACAAGAAGACATACAAGAAGAAAGGATTTTAAAAGTTCAACTACAAGAAGTCCCTCAAAAACAAGGAGAGTCTTTATACCAAAGACGATTGCATCTCATCAGATGAGAGTGAAGATAGTGACTCATAATATGATCATGAAGATTGTGTTCTTATTCAAGCTGAAGCTATGTTTATGGATGAGGAAGGAATATTATCACATCATAAGGTGTCTACTTGGAGTGATTTAGACAATAATGAATATGAGGTGGACTATGAGATTGTATTGATGAATTCTCTTGAATAACTATAGTTTGAGAAGAAGATCAATAAGAAGATGAAATATAATCTCAAGGACTATGAGGATCAATTCAGCATATTTGAAGCAATATTGAATTAAGACACCAAGGATCATGAAGATGTGATCAAGCATCTTAGATGTCAATTGGAAATTCTGTCTACAATCCTAAAAGCTAAAGAAAAATAATGTTCAAGGTATGTTTCTAAAAATGAGTCTTTGAAATCTGAGTTAGAGAAAATAACTAATAACGTGAAGACATTTTTGAGATTGAAAATATTTCATATGATCTAGATAATATTTGGAGTGGTCAAAAGTATGCTAGTGATAGAACTAGTCTTGGATATGAAGAATAAAATAATGTTACTCAAGATAAGATGAAGATTAATGTGAACTAGTACAATCTTACTTTGAAGATAAATCATTAGACAAGGACTAAAGGTGTTATGAAAATAAAGAGAAATCAGATCAATCAACCAAATGCAATGAGGTATGTAGGATTAAATGGTTATTTTTACACACGTAATAAATTTGTTCATAGGGATAGATAATGTAAGAGACCTATTAGAAATGAGTTTGCATGGGACTATTATGGGGTTAATTAGTCAAAAGGTGTGAAAAGAATCAAGTGCTTTAACTATCTTGATCTGGGACATTTTACAAACCATTATGCACATAAGATTAGACATAGGACACCTTGAAAATTTCAACCAAAATATGGTAAGGAAAGATATGTTTCCTGAAAAAGGTATGGTGTGCTACAATTGTGTACAAAGATGTCACATTTATAGGTTTTGAAAGCAAAGGTATATAAGTTATAATAGATTTAATCAAGATCTTAGAGTTCAATGAAGAAGGAATGTTAACATATGAAAACTAAAGGTAACAAGTGTGAGTCATGATGAGATTGCATGTTCAAGTAATCTATTTACTATGGTAGATAATGCTTCAAAAGTTGAAGAGTTCCAAGAGGTCTCATTATCTACTCATGTTGAGAAGGAAGTGATCAAGGCTAGTCCTAAGGTATTTATGGATCCAAGTGAACATTATGTTGTTGTTGAGCATGTATCATGTAAAGAACATCAATTATCTATGCCTAATGATGAGGTTTGAAACTAAAAGGAATACTCTTCAAATGAAAATGTATGCCATGAATTTGTCTCCTTGTATTGATAATCTAATCATAGAATAAAAGGAGAATGTTTTAGTAATTGAGGAAGTTGTCTATCTAAATCCAAAGAAGAAGAAGAAGAACTAGAAGTATCAATTGAGTAAGGAGGAGGAGGAGGAATATGAGGAGTTTTATTTTATTTTATAGCATTGAGGTATTGAGGATGTATCTATCTATTCTTCTAAAAAGACTCCTTTCAACTAGAGAAGTAAGTGTTTATGTGGTGTTTTCTAGTTGGAATAGTATGAAGGGTCAAATTGAAGGTTCCTAGATGGTAAAGGAGGATTTATGATTTGTCAAGGTCCAATAATGGGTTATAGTATGTATGTGTTCCCAAAGGTGTAAAGGTTCAAATTTTGGTCTAGAAATATGTGATGGGTGTTTCCAGGTGTGCAAGAAGTTTTAGAGATGTGAATTGACCAGAAGGAGGTTTGTTGACTTTGTTGTAAGATTCTAGGGTTTGAGCTATTATAGAAAAATCATTTTCCTTATGAGTTGAGATATGAGGCTTCTTAATATGATTAATGGGCCAAATGTCTTGTAAAAACAAGATTTACAAAGATTTGAAGGTTTATGGTTCTCAAGTTATTCATGATTGTGTCATGTTGGAGGCTTAATTGTGTAGTTGGTTTGTGAAGGAAGTATGTTGTATAGGATGATCCTAGTGATGTAAATTAGTGTTGCTAAGGGAACATATGATAATGATCTAGATCTGAAGTTTTAGGTCTTGAAATGTGTCTATTAAAAATTATGGGATTTGCAAGTTCCAGGTAGGGCTACAAGAAGACTAAAAGGCCTAGTTTGAAGAAGAGTGATTTTTGATCAATTTATCCAAAATATCAAGGCATGAGTATTTGAATATGATTTCTCAAGTTGGTTGAGATCATGTTTTGTGTTTGGTGAGTGGCATGAAGTCCTGATTGATGGTCTTTATGGTAACTTGAGAAAGAAAGATAGTAAGCATGTGTGGTGGTTCTTTATGGTGTGTGGAGATCTAAAGATGCTTAAAAGGTTAAATGGATTATAGATATTAGATGAAGTCCCTCTCAGATGTTTCTTGGTGATTTTCACCATATTCCAAAGGTTTTTGTGTATTTTTTATCCATTGGTTGCAGTTATTGATTGAAGAGAGTATTGTCTTGGAGCAATAAAAAGTTGTTAAGGCAAGAAGAGGTAGGCTCAAGGTAAGGGGGAATTTGTATCATCTTTATAATATGGCCCTTTCCTGTTCATAGTAATTTTAGGTCTTCAATATTATTTAGTTCCCACTTTTTCATTATGTCAAAAGGGGGGAACAGTTCCTATTGGGGGAGTGCTTGAAGAGAGTGAAGGTAAGATGTATATTACTATATATGATGATTGTTGACATCAATGACAAAGGGGGATTTATTGGAGATGTATCATGATGATGTCATGGTAGTGTCATGGAGGTGTCCTGGTGAGTGGATGATGTGATTTGATAGCCTAAGTGACAATGAGAAAGTGTGAAATGTGCTTTCCCTAGTTTTCTTTATGCATGTTTTGTTGATCTTCAATGTTAACATGGCTAGAGAGGTTTAGGGATGAGTATAGTGATTTGAGCATGTGAAATGGGTCCTATAAAAATTCAAGAATGATTTGAGTGCTTGTGTGCATGATTGTCTTTCATCTGGTTGATCAGAGTTTTCATGTAGACAATTTGGGTCTAGTGGTAGAAAATTTGAATATGAAATTTGATGGCATCATCATTGTCACATGGAAGTGAGTCAACGGGAGTTGGTCATATGGTTGTGATGAAATTAGTTCCTAGTTGTTATATATATATATATATATATATATATATATATATATATATATATATATATATAGAGTCATGAATTGAAATATGGTTAAATATATGAGGGCAAAAGTTGTCTTCTTATTCAGAATTCATTATTTTCCCATACTTAGCCAAATTTGCATATGGTAAGAAAGACCTGAGTAAGCAGTTTGATGATATAATATCTCACACATGTGGATAGTTAAAGACAAGGTGATCAAATATATCTTTTTAGTTTTTAAACCTAGTCTATTTGTACTAATTTTTATATCATGTGGCATAACTCATCAAAAGATATGCATATGCAAAGTTGGGCTCCCAGGCAGTTTGACTGTGTTTTCCATAGTCAATTTTGCAATGTGGCAAGAAGAGCTGAGTGAGAATTTTTATGGTGATATATTTTGAAAATGTTAATTTTTAAATATAAAATAGTCATATGGGTTTGTTTAGTTTTTATCATAGATGATTTGTATTAAATTTTAGATCATGCACTAAAGCATAGCAAAAGTCATACAGGAACAAAGTTGGCCTCCCAAATAGATTTTTGACATAGTTAGCTCTCTGACATGAGATTTTGAGAATGAATTTTAATGAAGTTATATCTCACACATAAAGGTTTTAACATTATTGTGTTACATGGTTGGATTTTATTATATTAGTAAATCATATGGTCCAAATTTGAGATCATGCGTTTAAGCACATAAGAAGTTGTTGAAGTCCAAAGTAGGTTTTTTAGGCATATTATAGTTAGTTCCCATACTTAGTAAATTTGCATGATGTTAAATATATCAAACTAATGGAGATACAAAAACTTTATGGGATTTTATATAATTAAGATATATGGTATGTGATAGGAGTCATATTATAATTTCATGGGAGTTTATATAATTAAGATATATGGTATGTGAAGAGTCAAATGGGACCAATAAGAATTTTTTTTAGCAGAGGTAAAGATCAAGCAAGTCTCAGAAGATCAACATAGTGTGTATGATCCAAGATGTTAGGAAGATAAATGATGATGAAAAGTATCTCTCTAAAAAATGATTTTTATTTTCTTTTGAGGTAGTTAGGCATGTTGCATGGATGGTTATCCCTTTTTTTGTTATTTTTAAAGATATATTTACTTGCACAATTCATTAAAAAAAGTATTGATTGAAAAGATATAAAAAATTATAGGTGACCTAATAGAATATATTATCAAAATTTTCACTAAAGTTTTTCAAATAATATTAAACTTTGCTAAAAAAAATGGTGTGCAACATGGTCATCTATCTACTATGTTTTCTAAAAAAATAAGAGTTCCTATTAAAATTTTAGATGTTTGACCTAGTTATGCATAACCATTTATAAAAAAAAATATTTCTTTGGAAAATATGTTTGAAATTATACATTTAATTTTCTTACACCATCTTCAAATTTGGAGTGTATATATCTCAAATTATCGATAAATGCTTAGATTTATGAAATTTCAAAAAAATCATGTCCATGGGTAGGCCACTTTCTATACCCTAACTTTGTTCACTTACCCTTGGTTTAGGAATGAATGAGGGTTGTTTTTGTACATATACCAATCCATTTTATAAATTTATCTCACCAAATAACTTAAGCAAACATTTATGATATGTTTCTTTTGAACATTAGATGAATATTTCGCATTAGACACTTTGTAATAAAGTTTGACACTTGCATCGATATATGTTTCCACCTAGGATGCAAGTGTCCAAGAATCTAGAGAATAAGGTTTTTATATTTTTTTCATAATATATAAGGCTTGATGATAATAATAATAGTGGTTAGATTATGAGATAATAAATTTAGGAACAAAGAGAAAGTGAACATGAGCCTTTCCACAACAATATCTTCAAGGTACATCCTATATACACATAATATTTTCAAAATTTATCAATTACTGATGCTTTAAATCTTGTAAGAACCCAACAAGACTCAATATATTTTATTTCACACACTAAGGTATGCACCAGGAAATGGGTGAGTAGGTGATTGGTGCTTCATAGGATTGTTGTCTCTTATTTTCACTTTTTACCAATCCAACCAGCTCTTAAAAAAATATTCCATAAGCTATTACTTTTCTTTTGCACACTTTGGTATTTTTAAACTTTCCATCCCTCTTTTAATCACCTTAAGTCACTCTTTTTAGTATTTTGTGCTAGGTTGACTGGGTTGACCCTATACAATTTTGGGATATTGTCACTCAAGAATTAGGTTATCCTTTGGTCAACCTAACTTGGGACCTAGTGAATAACTATCTCAAATTATGCTAGGTCAACTAGGTCAACCTTATGACCTAGGATTTTTATAGTGGTAAATAGTAGAATCCACCTATAAATACAAGATCATTATTTCATTATTTCAATATGTAATCAATAATTATTATTTTCTCATGCTTTTTTACAATATGCCCTTCCACCATTCTACTTGAGGAGTCTTAGCTTAGGGATTCTAATTGGGAAATCTAGTCTTGTGGATAAGTATTGGATACTTTAGCCTTTTTTTATGATCCTTAAAAAATACAACAACCTCTTATGAATCCACATTGGACAACGAAGAGATTGTGTCTTGATGGGTTCACATTCAGGTAAGTAGTATGTAACTTTGCTCCTCTCTTTAAGATAGAATTAGTATAAGTATTGGTTTTAAATAATATTACTCTTCATATTCCATGTATTAGGGTCTTACTCATACTTAGATTAATTGAGTTTATCTTATACATGTTTTGATTGTTTACTAACCCCTCATGTTGTGCCACAAGCTTTGGTGAGAACTAGATAAGATCTACTTTACTTATTTATTTAGGTAAAATATCAAAACCTAGGATCCACTTAGGGTTATTACATCATTATGTTAGATTGGAGGCTCTGAAACCCTCCTTATCATTGTATATTATGATAAATGATCCCCTAATTAGGTTTAATGGATCCCCATTATTTTGCATGCCCCTACTTAAAAAATGTGTCCCCAATCAAAAGTGTATGGTATGATCTATCTTCTTTGAGTTAGGATATGATTTATAGACATGATGCATTTATGATTGAATATATTTGATTAACGTGATGTGAATATAACCCATGAAGGATTTTTTTCACTTATTTCTTTATTTTATCACTTTTATTATAATATATTCACAATATTGGGTCAACTATATTGACACATTTTTAACTTTTGTGTATAAGTTTAACACACAATCACATCCAAATGACTTTGTTCTTTGTTTTTTTTCTTTTTGTTATTTTTTAGGTATAAGTAATTTCATCAACTCAGTCAACATAGTATAGTTTTTTAGACTTTAAGACATCCAGAGTCAGACTACTAGGCTGACCCTGTACACTTTCAAGCATCAAATTCATACTACTAGGTTGACCCAGTTGACCCTGTACATTTCAAGAACTCAACAATAGGTTTTTGTAAAGTTTGGTTGACCTAGTCGACCTTATTAGTAGAATTTTCAAGCATTTAACAAGGTTATTTGATAGTAATCTCACTTATTTTCATCTTCAAACCCAAAAAGTTTGTTTTCTATCTTTTATCTCTTTCCTTATAGTCTTTCTTTTCATAATTTATAGTCTTTAAAACTTCCCCTATATAGTCAACTAGATTGACTCTGTCAACCTAGTTCTATATTTTATGTATAATCTAGAAAACTATTTTGATCTTATTGACCCTATTCATTTTTATAGATTTTGATTTCATAATATAGAGGTGACATTTTTGACCCTATTCTATATTTTATGCATACATTATTGATTGAATTGATAATGTAATATGTTTCAAATTTAGAACTAACCCTTATATGATAGTAATTAGATCATACTTCCATTTCTTATTGCTTGCATGATTATAATAGTTCACATATCCTAACTATGTGGTTTTCAATATACCATTTAGTTTCACTATTTTTTATTTTATGCACACACAACTAGATCACAAAATCTTAAACAAGCATTTCAATAATTGTCTACACAAGGCCAACCTACTTGGATTTCATCACCAAGGGGGAAGGCAACTTGGTTTTTTGGCCCAGTATAAACACATAGTTAATGGTATATTTTGGCTAAGAACCTGACACCCTTATCACTATGGTGTGTGAAGTGATGGGGTAGGCTCTAATACCAAGCCTTTACAATTGCTAATATAGATCTCTTTCATCCCAACCATCCTAAATCCATCCTTAGTTTTATTTCTAGTTCCTTTCTTACAACCAACTTCCTATCACATCTAAAATTATACTCTAATAATCTAACAACATTAAAGTTGACCAATTAATTATATTTTACTTTTCAAGTTGATTGCCTTCTCTTTACTCAATTGCATGTTATATTGCAAAAACTTGCATCAACTAGCACTGGTGCAAGGTTTTGTGTTGTGTGCCTCAATTAGATCAATCTCATTGATCCAATTGATTGTGTGTTTCCTTTCATTTATTTATTTCCTAAGTAATTGAAAAATTATTTTTGTCTCAGTACATATTCATTTCTATTGACACAATCTCTTATAGTCTGTTTATTTTTCCCTACCTACTGTGCTATGTTGACCCAATTGACCTTGTATACTTCTTCAGCCCCTATCTACTTTACTAGGTGAACCCAATCAATTTTGTACCTTTTTTGATTTCCCTATCTTCTAAAATAGTTATATGTTTATCTTGTTTATCATCATTTATCTTTCCTTAAGCATCATATACCCTATTAGAATCTTCTTGGACAACTTGAATCCATTTAGCAACTATATGGGGTGCTCTTTCATTCTTATCTTTTCATATCTTTTCTTCCTATTTTCAGCTTGTGGGGCATCTTGTGATTCCCATCCACACATTTCTTTAGACTTTGGGGCATCTTGTGATGCCCACTCACATATCATTTCTAACTTTGGGGCATCCTATGATGCCCATACCTACATACAATTACCCTTTGGGGCATCATTCTATTCCCACTCTTATTATACCTATCATGCTACCAAACTAATTCAATTCTAATAAAAAACTTTTGAGACACAAGCTTGTCTTTGGCACGCTCATCCTTGATATATCCATTAGAATAAAAACATTTCCTTCTCTTCATGCTTTTTATCTACATCTATCTAACACTTTTTTGAGGCTACTTTCATGGGTCTCTCCCTCTATACCAGTTCTCCCTTTTTATAAAACTTAGTCCTCTCTTTTGGTCCTTTTATTTCCCCTTTCCCTCATGAGTTGCATTGCAAAATTGTGGATAGGAACCAATATTACTCATGATGTGCCATAATATTTTTTATTTTTATACAATTTTTGGCATCCCTTAGATTTATCTTTTGTGATTTGCATTATAAGACCATGTACAAGACTTGACCTTCCTCACAAATACCATGTTTTGCTTATCCCATTTATTTTCCAACATACTTTTTGGCACCCTCATGGGTTTATCTTTTATGACTTGTAATGTAAGACCATGGATAGGACTTGGCCTTCCTCATAAAATTACCATAGTGTTATTCCTTTTCTAAAAAATGTTATTTATCTTTAATCTCAGCTTTAGCTTTTGCTTCTTCTGGTAGATGGAATTTGCACAACAATCTATGTTAGCATGTTTTCATCTATTTCCCTTATTCTTATGATAAGGAATCACACTTTACTATCATTGTATCCCTTTTTTCCCTTTGTCACATTTTTCATGATTTGAAGTAATTAAAATTGTTCCATGTGTCATTCCTCTTGATTTCCTTTTTTTTAACTCAACATTGGATAAAATAAGGTCAAAGTCAAGATAGAACTTTTATTTCACCTAGATTTATGAGACTCTTATACCCCATTCTCTTTGAGATTATCTCTCTTAGTAATCAATTCCTGAGTATTCAAATGAAAGTGATCTTTAGCACCCATATTTGGTTTTCCAAATTTGTATGGAGGAGGAATAAAAAAACCATCAAGAAGGTTAAAAGAGAAATCATTTGAAACAAAAGGTAATGATATAAAAAAAGAAAATCATAAATTTCAAAATTTAATATCACACCAAAATACATGATCACAAGCACATCTCTTATCCCTAATCTAAGCTCAAACTTTATAATTATCCTCACATAGAGCCAAGCTCCATTAGGGTGTGGTAGGCTGGTAGATTGGAATAAGAGAATCCAACAAATTCTATGGTGATACTTACTTTCTCACACAAGTACTCAATCTTTGAAGAAGACCAATGGATCTATAAGGGGTCTTGAGGAATGGGGAACACATTATGGTAAGGTAGGTTCATTTTAATTTTCACACATATAGCCTTCATGAGATGATCTATGTAGTGCATTTATTGACCTAAGACTTTTGTGGCTAAGAGTTATTTAGAGTCCTTAATGTCAAAAGTCCTCTTGTTTTGACATACCTAATTCAAGTTTTTTCACTTCAATAAATAGTTCCTCTACCTTGGTTTTTCTTTCATTCTCCCCTCTAACCATTTCATTTCCCCCCTTGACAAGAAAATTATGAATCTCAATCTATTTTCCCTTCTTCTTTATTCCCTTCTTCTTCACCCCTTAAAGACATGCTAGCACTGCTTTGTTTCAGTTTTATCAATCCTTAGAGAAAAATAACATGTTTGAGTAACAATGGATTACCTTATTTATACCATAAAATTACATTCTTAGACTTTCTTTATTTTTACCATTTGTCATTTGTTAAACCATCTTACTACTATGAACATCTGATTTCATACCCTTTTTCCATTATTGAGTGACGTTGGCTTGTTACTTCTCATTCAACAATGTTTTTTTCTCTTTTTATGCACCTCTTTTTCTATTGTTGAGTGAGATAAATATTTTTACTTCTTCCTCATCAATGTTGTTTAACTAGTTTGTTTTTACTTTTAATTTTTTGATGTTTGATTACCATTATTTTTGACATGTATCATTGGTTTCACTTTGTGAGTTTTCATTTCTTATTTAACATTTACATGTTTGATTTTTTTGATCTTTAGTAGCCTTGGCTTTTTGGTTACCCGATTTACTCTTATTTTGACTTGGTCATTTGGTCTAACATAACACTTGTCACCCTAGCTTGCTAAATTTATAAGAACCTTCCATCCTCATAACACTAGTTATCTTGGCTTTCTTGTATATATTTTTAACTTTTTAGTTTTGTATTCTTGGGTTTGTATAAAGTAGTCTCTGCTTCCTACACAATCAAAACTAACAACATAATAGACAATTATCTAGTGATAATGGTAAATCAAGGTAGACATCACATTTAATTTTCATTTATTTACTTTTTTTTCATTTGCTTTTAGTTATTTTATACTTAAAAATATTATAATTTATTTTTAGCATCAACATTATTTGTTCTTAGGTTCTTTCTCAAATTACCATCCCCTATTGCACCTTAGTGATATGTGATAAGCTTTGAGTGGGGCATATGTATACACATAATATTTTGAAATTTTATAAATTATTGATGCTTTACATCTTTTAGGACTCAATATCTCTAAGTACATTCCCTAAGGGGTGAACCAAGAAAGGGGTGGGTAGACCATTGGTGCTTCATAAGATTGTTTTTCCTTATTTCCACTTATTACCAATCTAACTAGCTCCTAAAAAATTATTCCCTAAGCTATTACTCCTCTTTTGAACACTCTTATAGTATTTTCCCACTTTCCATCCCTCTTTTCCTCACCTTAAGTTGCTTTTTTTAGTTGACTGTGCTAGGTTGACTGGGTTAACCCTCTAAAGTTTTAGGATATTTTCACATAGGAATTAGGTTAGCCTTTGGCTAACCTAGCTCAAGGCCTCGTGGATAATTGTTCAAAATTGTGGTAGGTCAACTAGGTAAAACCTATTGAATAATATTTTTTGAAGGTCCAAGGGTCAAATATACCTATAGATACAAAATCATTTCATCATTATTTTAATATTTAATCAAGAGTTAATATTTGCTCATGCTTTTGCACAATATGATCTTCTACCATTCTACTTGAGGAGTCTTAGACTAGGGTTTTCACTTGGAGAATATAGTCTTGTGGATAAGTCTTAGATGCTTTGGACTTTATTAATGATCCTTAAAAACCATAACAACCTTTTATGAAGCCCCATTCACTAAGGGAGAGATTGAATCTTGATAAGTTCACATTCAGGTAAGTATTATCTAACTTTACTCATCTCTTTAGTAGATAGAAGTAACATAAGTATTGGATTCAAATAATATTACTCTTCATATTCCATGTATTAGGGTGCTATTCATACTTAGCTTAATTGAGATTCTCTTATACATGTTTTGATTTTTTACTAACCCCTCATGTTATGCCATAAGCTTTGGTGAGCACTAGATTAGATTTAATTTACTTGTTATTAGTTTAGGTGAACTATCAAAACCTAGGACCCCCTTAGGTTAGGTTTATAACATGATTGTGTTAGACTAGAGGATTTAGAACCTTCCTTAGAATTTTGTATGGTGATAAATGATACCCTAATCAAGTCTAGTAGATCCCCATAATGGTCATTTCTCTTACTTAATAAATGTGTCCCCAATCATAAGTGTATGGTATGATATATCTTATACAATTTATGATTAATTTATATACATGATGCATTTTTTATTTCATACACATCCATGATGGATATTTTCCAAATGTATAAGAATATATTACTACATAAATTAGATTTTAGTGTCTAAAACATCTAAGGTCATAGGTCATTATTTAACAACTTAATCACATAAGGAGTACACCAACATTTATCATTGCACTAGTATTTTAGACAGACCACCATAGCTTGGGAGAACTACATGGATTTTATCTATCTTTAGAGTATTGGTATGTAGGTAATGCCCAATAGAGTGGGTTTTGAGGTTAAGCACCACTTCAATAACTAAACCATTTTTTCCATTTATTTTATTTTACCTCATGACCTAGTGAGCTAAAGTTCCAAGTAAATAAGGTACACAATGGATCTCGTAGTGAATATCATAGATCTAATCATAGACACAATCAATTTGTGAAGGTGCAAAAGTCTAAACTTTCATATATTAATGAAGTTGTAATGGATTTTAGCTCACCCTTAGGATAATAATATATGCCACCTATATATATTATAGTGGCCTTTTTCTATATTCAAGTAAAGCCTTGTTCCTAATTTGTATCATCATCACAAAATACATAGTCCATAATATAATTTAATTTGTAGTACTAGACATCATATTTATAGTTAATAATTATTTATTTGGTACTTTTCCTTTTTAGCATATTTTAAAATTTAGTAATTTCTAAATCAACTTTTGTCAATTATTTAATATTTTTAGCATTCTAATTTTATCTCATTTTGTCTTGTTAGGATTTAAACTCTTTTAATACCTAAATTTGATTAAAAAATATATAAAAAGAGATAAATTATGGAATTAATATGGATTAATTAAGTAAAAATGGTGGGGGATAAGGAAAATATATTGAATATTAGTTGATTAAGAGTGTTCTAAAGAACACAAATGATGGAAAGAAGCTATAGGTATTAGAAACTTTTAGAAAAGGTGTGGAGATAGAAGTGGTCTAAGACACATATGGTCAAATAAAGAAAGTAATAATGGGAAGTAGATTGCATATGAGTTGATTAATGTGATGTGCCTAATTATGTGAAATGAAATGGTTTTGTGAACACTTGGTGGATGTGTTTTAATGAAGCTTAGTGTAGAACCTGAGAGAGGAAAAAGAGTTAAGATGAGAAAGAAGAGTGAAGGCATTGGATCTAGGTTGAGGAGGATGGTTCATGGCCCAAAAATGATTTTCCAAATAAAATGAAATAAAAATAGAGTAAGCCTACTTAGGAAATAAACTAGGTGGAAGCAAATGTTGTGGCTTTAGAAACTAGACAAAAGAGTGGTTTTAAAACTTATATCCCCAAAAATAAAGTAATAATGGGAAGTAGATTACATATGAGTTGATTAATGTGATGTGCATGATTATGTGAAATGAAATGGTTTTGTGAACACTTGGTTGATGTTTAAGGGTGAAGGTTAGTGTAGAACCCAAGAGGGCAAAAAGAGTTAAGATGAGAAGGAAGAGTGACAGTACTAGATCTAGGTTGAGGAGGATGGTTCATGGCCCAAAAATGATTTTCTAGATAAAAATAAATAAAAATAGAGTAAGCCTACTTAGGCAACAAACTAAGAGGAAGAAAATGTTATGGCCTTGGAAACTAGACAAAAGAGTGGTTTTACCACTGATATGCCCAATTTTGAGTAGAAAAATTTAATTACAAGGGGAGTCTGAATAAAGATAATGTGAGGTAAATCATAATCTTATTTCAACTAAAAATATAGTCAGTCCTTAGGGAATAAATCCAAATTGTTAGTGTGAAAGTTACAAAATGTAACATTTTTGGAGCTTTTCCTGAATATCCAAGAGTTTTGTGTGAAAAGAAGAACAAATTATATTTCCATAGAATTTGGGATAATAAGGTTTTAATATTTTAGGGAAGGCGTAAATAACTTATAATTGAAGATAACATGGAATTCCCAAAGTGAAGAATGATTAATAAAGGAATTGGCACACAATTATTTTGGATAGAGGTTGAGATGTGTAAATGAGTCTAAATGAAATAAAATCATAGGATTTCAAGTATGAAAAAATAAATTATTATATTTTTTATCTATGAAATATTACATAAGGATGACCATTGAAATTTTCATAAGGTCACATGTTGTGATGCATGATAGGGTATTAACACTCAGTTAGTGCTATGCCCCTAACCTATCACATGTATGAGGATAGTATTAGCCAAATTGTGGCTTACTTATCCATCTTTGATGTTATATTACATTTATCTATGCTTTATTTTGATTATTAGGTCGGCCTATGGAGTAACCATGGCCTAGATAGACTATATATAGGAGTAATATCATCATATTGTGAATTTTGCTCTTATTGAAGCTTGTGGAGGTTGCCCCCTCGAAGTGTCTTCTCTATTATCATATATTTGGATATATTTTAGTCATATTTGGATATAATTCTAGTATTCTTGAAGTAATTTCATTACAAGTGGCATCAGAGCTGCGATTTGGGCAATCTTGTAGGTGAAACACTAAATTTTTAAATTTTGAGATATATAAAAATGGTTCTAAATTTATATTAAAGTTTTTTAAAGGAGGTGTGAAACAATAGAATTAATCTACCATTAAAGTTTTAGCTCATTTGGATCTGTTTTACAAAAGATATCTCTATTTTATGGTTTTTCATAAAATTGCCCTATAGTGCGCAATTCAAAGATTTTTTTGAGTTATTTACATTTTTGGAAAGCTTAGAAAAATTTGGCTATGGTATGTTCTTTGTGTATTTTGATTTGAGGCCAACATAATTCTAGAATTGCTTGGTCAAAGTTGGGTCAAAAGTGCCAATAAGATCTCATTTTAATTAATTATTAATTAATTAATAATTATTAATTAATTATTAATTAATTATTAATTATTAATGGTCGACATCGTAAAACCCTTTTATGACAGGTCCACAAACTTGGGGCTAAGGAAAGGGTGCTAAAACTCCAAGTAAAACTCACAACAAGGAAGAGATGGAGTCAGAAGCGGGAGGTACTAGACCCTTTTTACTAGGGTTTTCTAACATAGATCACAAAGTGAGCCAGCTTGACTATAGTGTGCAAGGCATTCAGAGTGAGGTACAAGGCATACAATCTAATATGCAATTCATACAAGATAGTTTAGGAGATATCATGATAGATTTACAAATTAATCAGTTAAATCATCAAGCTAACTCTATTTCACAACCCCACCAGGGTGGTTCTCCTAACCAGTCTACTTCACATCTAACTCCATGGCCATAGAGGAACCTATTACCAAAGGTGGATATGCACAAATTTGATGGAAAAGATCTACTCAATTGGATCAACCAAATGAAGAATTTTTTTGACCTACAATAGATTCTAGGTGGATAGAAGGTTACGATGGCATCCTTATTCTACTATCTTGAACCTAATCAATTTATTTGGTATCGATGGTTGTGTGCTCAAAAGAAAAAGATGAATCTCAACGCCACTTGGTTAGTTTTTACAGAGGAGCTATAATTACACTATGGCAATAGTGTGACAAAGAATTAATTCAGCCAACTAGAAAAATTGTGACAAATTGGCTCTGTCAAGGATTATATTCATCATTTTCAAAACTTGTCCTTGTGGGTGGAGACAATTTCTAAAGCAAACTTGAATGACCTATTTTTGGGTAGAGTCAAGGACCACATTCAACATGAGCTATGCATGTTTAATCCAGTTAAGATTTTTGATTTTATTATCATGGCATGTAGAATTGAGGAAAAAATTCATAGCCAACAAGAAGTAGCCATTCACTCACTTCAAAGATTGTAGCATATCATCACCAACATTTCCTACACTTACTAGATTGACCCCTTAGCAAATTGAAGAGAAGTGTGCAAAAGGATTATGTTTTGGTTGTGATAGCAAGTGGAGTAAAGGACATAGATGTGTTGATAAGAACTTATTCTACATTAAGGGACTCAATGAAGATGAAGAAGTAGATGATGCCTCCAATGATGATGAGGAAGATATATAGGAGGTCCCTGAAGATTCCCAACCTACAATCTCTTGTCATGCACTTGCAGGTATTAGCACTCCACAAAATCTTAAGGTGGTGGGTTTCCTCAAGAAATAGAAGGTGACAGTGTTGATTGATTCAGGGAGCACACATAACTTTATAAACCATACGTTGGCCACTGGATTGAACTGTTTCATCTACCTAGCACCAGAATTTTAGGTCATGATTGTAGATGGTGGCACAATTAATTGTTTAGGTAAATGCCATAGTATTAAGCTTACTATGGGTGGGTACAATCTTAGACTCTTCTATGTTTTCTATTCCCATGAGTAACATAGACATTGATTTGGGAGTCCAATGGCTCACAACCTTAGATACCATTGAGATGAACTTCCAAGAACTATTCATGCGCTTTCATTTTGAAGGTAAGAAAATTAAACTATGTGGATTACATGCAAAATCTCCATAATTGATTAGTTCATATCAGATGACCAAGATGCTAAAAAGGGTGGCAGAGGGAATTATTACATGATTATGCTCCATAGAAGTTTAACCCACACATGCATCTACACATCTTGATCTACAGATAATTCTTGAGGACCACTCATCTATTTTTGGGTCCATGCCAAAAGGACTACCACCAAAAAGAGAACATGATCATCCCATTCAACTAATTCTAGGTAGTCAACCACCAAATATCAGACCATATAGATAACCATATGCACAAAAGAGTGAAATTGAAAAGATGGTCCATGAGATGCTAGAGGTAGGGATCATCAAGCATAGCCAAAGTGCATATTCATCACTAGTGGTCATGGTGCGAAAGAAGGATGACACATGGAAGATGTGCCTAGATTATAGGGAACTCAACAAGTACACCATCAAAGATAAGTTTCCTATTCCAGTAATTGATGATTTACTTGATGAGTTACATGGTGCTAATTATTTCACAAAATTGGATCTTCGCTTGGGGTACCATCAAATTAGAATCAAGGATGAAGATGTTCATAAAATTGCTTTTATAACACATGAGGGCCATTATGAGTTTTTGCTAATGCCCTTTGGTCTTACAAATGCACCATCTACTTTTTAGAGTTTGATGAAAAATATTTTTAGGCCTTTTTTAAGGAAGTTTGTGCTAGTTTTATTTGATGACATATTGATTTATAGTCAGACATGGGAAGCACATCTGCAACATGTGAAACAGGTGTTGATAGTTTTGGAGAAGCACCAACTTTATGTGAAGCCATCTAAATGTGCTTTTAGAGTATACGAGGTAGAGTACGTAAATCACATTGTTTCCCATGAAGGTGTCAAAGTTGATCCCCATAAGATCAAAGTGATAATGGAATGGCCCATGCCAATAACTCTCAAAAACCTTCGAGGGTTCCTTGGACTAACAGGTTACTATAGAAGATTTGTGAAAGGTTATGGTAGCATAGCAGTTCCACTCACTGCATTGCTAAAGAAGGATGCTTTCTATTGGAATGATGATGCCACCAAAGCATTTGAGAAACTAAAAGTAACAATGTGCACTACTCTAGTTTTGGCAACTCCAGACATCTCATAGACATTCACTATTGAATGTGATGCTTCTGGGTCTGGATTGGGGGCAGTACTAATGTAGGAAGGAAGACCCATTACATTTGAAAGTCATCAATTCAAAGGTAAGAATCTACAAAAACTTATTTATGAGAAAGAAATGATGGCTATTCTTCATGCAGTTAAACAATGGAGGCCTTATCTTATGGGTAGACACTTTAAGGTGAAAATGGATCATGATAGTCTCAAATACTTTTTGGAACAAAGATTATCATCTGAGGAACAATAAAAATGGGTAACCAAAATGTTGGGTTATGATTTAAATCATCTACAAAAAGGGTAAAGATAATGTAGTAGTAGATGCACTATCCAAATGGGATGCATCCACAGAAGCATTACTTTGCGCAATGTCCATGTTACAAGCAGATTGGGTGGATGAAGCTAGGTTAGAATGGGAACAAGACAAGGATACACATGATCTGATTCAGAATCTCTAGAAAGGTAATTTAGCCTCTGACAAATTTTAATGGAAAGGTAATGTCCTATGGTATAAGGGTAGGTTATACTTGTGTAAAAATTTAGAACTTAAGCATAAGATTCTTGTAGAGTTGCATGCATCTCCAATTGGGGGACACTCAAGGTTCTTGAAAAATTATCATATAATTAAGAAAGAATTATTTTTTGAAGGACCCAAGGGAGATGTACAAAAGTTTGTGTAAGAATGCTTGATATGCCAACATAATAAAGGTGAAATAGTTAAGACCCCAGGTCTATTAAAATTGTTAACAATTCCTAGTCAAAGGTGGGAGGAGGTTTCCATGGATTTCATCATTGGGTTGCCTTGTTATGAATGTAAGAATGTTATCTTGGTCATTGTGGATAGGCTTATAAAATATGCCCATTTTTGTGCTCTCTCACACCCATTTTCAACAAGTACAGTAGCAACTATTTTTATGGAAGTAGTTATAAAATTACATGGAACCCCAAAAATAATTGTAAGTGATCATGATCCTATTTTCACTAGTAATTTTTGGAATAAACTATTTTCTTGTTTGGGTACTCAGCTAGCTCATAGCTCATCTTACCACCCCCAATCTGATGGACAAAATAAAGTGGTTAACAAATGTTTAAAGGGGTATCTCCGTTGTTTTATATCAGATAAACAAGAACATTGGGTTATATGGCTACCACTTATAGAATGGTGGTATAACACATCTTTCCATACCTCTTCTAAAATGTCTCCATTTCTAGCACTATATGGTTACCATCCACCTTCCATCACTTCTTCATTAAATGTGCACACCAAGGTTTGAGATGTGGAAGAACACATTCAACATCAACAAGAGGTTTTGGCTGGTTTGACAGAGAATTTGGCCTTGGCACAAAATATGATGAAGCAAAAAGTAGATAAACACCATAGTGAGAAAAATTTTGAGTTGGGTGACTAGGTATTTGTTCATTTACAGCCTTACAAGTAGATGTCCTTGAAGTAACAAAAAAAGGACAACAAACTTGCTCCTAAGTATTATGGCCGTTATCAGGTTCTATGAAAAATTGGAAGTGTGGCTTACAAGCTTGAGTTACCTCATTCATCTCACATACACCTAGTATTTCATGTTTCCTATTTGAAGAAGGTCATTGGACAGAAAGTTTCAGCCTAGACAGAGCTCCCAAAACTAGATGAAGAAGGATGAGTCATTTTGGAGCCAAAGAAGATCCTCTAAACACATACTAAGAGGTTGAGAACCAGAGAGATTAGGGAATATTTGATCAAGTGGAAAAACCATAGCAGTGAAGATGCAACTTGGGAAGGTGAAGATTTTCTGCAAGAACATCCAGAGTTGTTCAACATTAAGGACAACATTGGTTTAAAGGGGAAGGGCATGCTACAACCCTAACCTATCACATGTATGAGGATAGTATTAGCCAAATTATGGCTTACTTATCTCTCTTTGATGTTATATTACATTTATCTATGCTTACTTTTGATTAGTAGGTCGGCCTATGGAGTAACCATGGCCTAGATAGACTATATATAGGAGCACGTGGGTAATTATTTATCATCATATTGTGAATTCTGCTCTTATTGAAGCTTGTGGAAGTTGTCCCCTCAAAGTGGCTATCTATTATCATATATTTGGATATATTTCAGTCATATTTGGATATAATTCTACTATTCTTTAAGTAATTTCATTACAGTCAGTAAATGGCACATGTAATATAAGTGTGATTTTGAACATTGAAACAAAATGCATATGCAAAATAGAATTAAGGTAAGTTATAATTAATGTGTTAAATTAGTAGAACATACCACTTTCCACTAACACAT
The DNA here is from genome assembly GCA_037957365.1 of Torreya grandis. Taxonomy (NCBI): domain Eukaryota; kingdom Viridiplantae; phylum Streptophyta; class Pinopsida; order Cupressales; family Taxaceae; genus Torreya; species Torreya grandis. Next base: position 539,630 of record JARHVA010003395.1, on the reverse strand, counting down.
AGGTAATACATATATACCTATACCTATCCACCATATACCCTATACCTTTAGTGTGAATGATAAGTTAATGTCAAGGGTAGGGGTGGCAAAATAAATGCAAAAGGATAGAATATGATAAGAAATTAATATTTATTCATCTCAAAAAATGCATAGGGGATATGATATATATTAATACCTACACAATTTAGTATAGTTTGGGCAAGGATATGCAATATGATATTAAATGAAGTTGTTATTGCTACATGGGAATCTAAATGAGCATTCAAAAAAATCATATCTATTTAATGAAAGTTTATAAACATTAAGGATCATGAAAAAATAACCATTTTGAGGATTTGGATACTCTATACATAAGTTTCAAGTTAGGCAGAGAGTGTGATGAAAATATAGAGTGAGAAATAAATATAGATCCAAGTACTAGACTCAGAGCAGAGCCAAGAGAATCATTGTATAAGTTGAAAATATTTTAATATATTTTAATCCTAGTTTAATGAATGAAAGAATGATTTATGAATTTTTTGTGTAGTGAGTGAATCAGGTTAGGTGGTATAAGAGATCCTTTTATTGGGACCCTTAACCATGACTACATCACATCCAACAACATTAGAAATAATAGTGCATTTGCAGCATCATATCCTCTACAAACATGATTAATTCCAAATAAATTGAAGAAAAAGGAGTGAAATCATTATGTTTTGACTATAATGTAAAATATAGTAGCAAACATAAATATGTCAAAAACCCCCGTTCTACATTGAGGGTACAAATATAAAATAAGTATATGAAGAATAGTCATTAGTTATTATTGATAAGCTATAGGAGGAAGAAAATATCCAGCCAACTATATCTTAACATCCACTCTCAAGTATTAACACCCAAAAAATTATCAAGTTAGTGGGTATCCTATATAAATTTTTTGACATTACTTATTGACTTAGAAAGTAATAACAACTTCATAAAATATATTTGGGTGACATGTTTGAGTTGGTTTATTTACACAATTCAATAATTTCAGGCTATGGTTGTGGATGTGAGTATAGTAAGTTTTTTAGGAAAATGACATCATATTAAACTCACCATGGGATACTACCTAGTATATTTCCCTATGTTTTCCGTTTCTATGGTTTGGTTAGATATTATTTTGTAAAACTAATGGTTCACTACCTCAAGAATTATTGAGATGTACTTTTAAGAGTTATTCATGCCTTTTTATTTAGAGAATATGAAATTTTAAATAAGAGGGTTTTGTAAAAAAATCCAAAAATGGTAGGCTCTCATCAGATGTAAAATGTGTTTAAAAAGTGTTTTAAATTTTACTCTCTTATCAATGATTTTTGTGGTATACACAATCCAATCCAAGTGTTTTAATGAAGACAAAATCTCTAAGGGTCATACCATCTACAAACACCTATTTTACACTAGGAAAAAGGGTCCATGTAACCAATCAAGCGTATATATTCCTTGATATTACATTTATAATTTAAATATTAAGTAACAAATAATTTATACATGTTTCATTATAGGTTTACATGAAACATAGTTAAACATTATGGTCTACATTCAAGATTGTTCTTCATAGGTAAGCTCAAGTATATCTCTTCTCATTGTACTCTAGTAATTTCACATTCTTGAATTGATAAAATAAAAGGGAGGAATATTTGCACACATAAAATAACATTTATTTATAAAATAATGCACTTATGACCACTCCTTACATGCACTTAGCTCATGCCTAATTCTATGTTATTTTAACAACCATTATTTCACTTGTATGTGGATGACACATGCCTCCAAGAAACTAATGATCTCAAAATTTCCATATTTTTCATTCCAAATATCTCAATCTTACTTTTTGACTATTTCACACCTCTAGATAAACTATCCTTTCTTGTTAGATAAGGCCAAACCATCAATATATTATAATTATTTGGTAGTGTATGATTATATCAGCCATGTACTCTAGCTAAATAATAACTGGTTGCTCAAATTTAAATCCATCCAATGGGTCATCCCATGTGTCTCCTAGGCCCTATTGGAAGGAATTCAAAAGTGATCACATAAATCCAAATTTTCTAGATAATTGTTCATTAGAGGCTCATATGATTGAGAGAACTAGAATCTCTAACTACATATTGAGAGAAAATCACCTATTTTTTCAATTTAAGGACCACACTAATGTATTATCCCTGAGCTTTATGAACACAACTCTATTTAACATTAAATTTATATATTATGTGTAGCTATGGTTAATTGGTATTATATTATATTTTACACAAGGATGGTAAACTAACCTAATGAGTAGGAAAATTAATAGAAACTCAAATAAATAATATTTTTAAATTTATACAACTCATATTGATAAAATTAATAATGTAAAAGTATTGATAGATATTTAAATAAAAGGTAATAATTTATACCTAATTAGTTTACTATGATAATATAGGTATGTTATAAAACAAGATGGAAGTAGACTAGAAGAGGGTTCTATAAAAGTCATTAGATTATAGGAATTTTATTTTTATGGCCTCAAACACTAGCATCAGATATAGATAGTTATATTTTCACATGTGTCTAAATTTTTTTCAAGTGCATAATATGGAATACTTACTAGATATATATGCAACCAAAAATATCCTTCTTTTTCTATTACCTTTATTTTAATGTATGTAAATTGCATGCATAAAGTGTTGCTCATTTTCAAATGATCAAACCCTAGATTCCTCACCCTTGGAGTGATTGTGAAAAAAATGGGTTAATGGGAGCACAATTTCAAGCTACCCTAAGGACATCTCTATCAATGGGTATTGCCTATATATTGAAAATTTTGAAGAGGGCCTCATACTTATGCAGTTGTCCCTTATGTGTTGGATTTTGTGTAAATCAATATACAATGTGTGATAAGAAGTGGTAATAATTGATATAATTTATAACTTGTAAAGTATGTCTCATAGACTACTCTTTAATGCTTAAGACCTATGGAAGTACTTATCTGCTTACTAATATGGAAATAGGGATGAATAGGTTAGTTTTACTCACTTCAATTCTCCTTTGAATGTTCCTTGATAGCTTTGTAAATGAGTTGTATGTCACTTCCACATAATTTCTATATTATGAATGAATGAGGGTTGATATTTTATATATAATAGTCCCTTTTATAAATATATCACACTAAATCATTTTGTTTGACATTTAGGATACATTTATTTTCAAATTAGATGACTTTTGGGCACTGCATACTTTGTAGGAAAGTTTGACAATTGCATTGACATGTGTCCACTTGGACTGTAAGTATACATAAAGATAGAATATATGTACAAGTATATAACTAGTAGTGAAGGATAATAATATGGTTTTAAAGAATTTTTCATAGTATGAAAGGTGTATTCATTAAAATATAAGTGTTTAGAATATTACATAAGCAATTTAGGCACAAAGAGAGTGAACACTAGCCTTTTGGCATTAGGCAGGTCTATAACTAACATTAATAACCATGATGGATATTTTCCAAGTGTAGAAGACTGCATTACGACATAAATTATATTTTAGTATAAACATCAGCCCCTTAATATAAAAATTAAATTTCTAGTTTAAAGGAAATAAATGTATACTTAGGTGTGTATAACACAACTTTTATTTGTAGGAGCCCAACTTGAGTGTTTTACTAGTGACTGACCTAAAACCAACATGATGTTATAGTTTATATAGTATATTATTAGTGTATGAAATATTAAGTTGAAATATTTATAAATTCATTAAATTAGAAGAACAATGATAAGAGTACACCTATGTGTTGATGTAACCATATTACTTTTTGGCAATTTAATTTGAAAGGATGCCTCATCAAAAATAATTAAATATAATATTAGGATAAATTTGAACATGGGATTTCATATATATAGAGATATGTATTGGAGGACACATGCTCCCAACCTTGATGTAAAGGTGAGTTGCAACATGTCCATTGATCTTGTTTAATCTCAATTGTACAACCCAAATACGCTCATGATTTGGAGAGTGTAAGTTATTTAATTAACTCAAAATATATATCTAGAGTGTGGATGATTTAATCAAATTAAACCTATATAAATGATAGATTTAGGTGATTTAAACAATTTTAACATATAATATTAGTAATATTAAGAAATTTAATCAACTCAATCTTATAAAATTGAACTAACTAATACCGTATAAGATCAATAATAGTCCATAAAATTACAACATAGGTATATTAATATTCCATAAAAGAATTTGAAATCTATAAATGATTTTATTATTCAATTTTATGTTCCCTTTTCATTTCATGTGCACCTAATATATGTCTCAAGCTGAAACCTCAGAATAATATTAATATCAATGTATATAATGTAGTCACAAATGTGTATCTAAATAATATAACTATGAAAAATGGTTAATATGGAATTTTTACAATTATGGAGCACATGTTTCCATAACATGTCCCCACTATAATATGAAGAATGTGATAAATGGTGTAAATGTGGAGAACATGTTTCCATAACATGCCCCCATTATAATCTAGAGAAGAATTTGAGAATTGGTATAAATGCAAATAACATGTTTCCATAACATGTCCCCAATGTAATCTAGATAATATGTGAAAGTGTGGAATCCATGACTCTATGACATTCCCACATTTATATTCCTTCCACTTTTAGGTCAGGGGAAATAGAATATGATACTTCCCTCACCTCAAAATGATACGATAATTTTATAAGATGTCTATAGATCATGCAACATATAGGGGTAACATGTCTAGGTAGATATAACATTTAGGCAGTCAATATATGATTACATAAAATCCTAAGATGCCTGATGTAGATCATGTTAATGTATATATAGTAATAATATAAGCTCAATAAGAAATAAAATGACCACACAAAATCATTCAAAAGTAAATCAATGAGAAATGGTCCATGGTGACCTCGTACAAAGGGCATGTTAAGATCCCACACAATCTAAGGGATATGAATTATTCAAATGTAAATAAATTATATAATGCCATATTCAAATGTCCACATATAATAAACCATGACATGTCCAAATTTCAAATTAGGCAAGCATAAGTAAGGGGGACACAATAAATGGAGGATATTCTAAAGCTCAAATAATAAATACAATGAAAGATAATAAAAAGCAAGGAGAATATGCAACCAACATGAACATAACATACTAGTTCATAAACATTTTTATTCAATCAATGTTAGGTATATAACTTAATCAAGTATACTATGAAAGGTATAAGGATGGATGTAGGCATGTGAAACTATATAATTTCAAACATGATAATATAAAGTGATCATAAAATAATGTAACCCAGGTGTATCATGACCAAAGAAGTAGGTGTCCCTAATGTAATTAGGATGTGAGTGGAGGGTAATACCAAAATTTTTATGTGAATATATCATGTACCTTATTATGCTTGTATCACACTTAAATGTTGCATGAAAAACATGCATATCTAATGGAATGATATGTTATATACTATGGAAGGTATTGTGTGGAGTTTAAGTATCCAACATCATCCAATAAAATATCAATGACTCCCATGTATGGTATAACTGAGAAGGTAATGACCACATGTGTTGTGATAACATGTAAAGGTAGGTAAATCTTAGCAAGAACCTACTATGATGTCCCATCAAATGATCTGACCATTTGGTCAAATGGTGTAAATTTTCATGTATATACCCTAAATGTGTATGTAATGTCATGGTTCAAACATTTTATCTAGCATAATTATCAATCATATCATTGTGAATATGTTGGTGATAAAGATATGCTTTAATAAATAATGAATAAAGATATGAGTCATCATCTACAATCTCATTGTCATCAAAAGTAATCAGGGTATATGAACCTTAGGAGGTATATGTCATGTATAATTATCAATAAACCCATATAATGGGTTCCCATAATGTGGTAAATGATGATGTGTATTATATTCCATTTTTACTTCTAGATTCTTTTGAGAATGATTTTTTAATGGGTCACTAAACATATTTTGTCTATGATGGCCACAAAGTTTTGATCTTGAATCCTTAGGAGGTTCATCAAATTTAAGCTAATGGTTATCAATAAGATATTGGATTTTATACTTCAATGAATAACACTGGTTAGTAAAATTCACAAGGCCCTAGTGATAGTCACAATAAAAATTTGAATCATATGCATGAGGAATAGGTATATTCATATCAACCTCTATGGCAAGAAGAAGAGATATAAGATAACAATCCATAAGATTCTTAAGTAGAGAAGTTGGAGACTCAGGGAATAATGTAAATTGAATCCTTAATAAATTGGATAAGACAAGTTGATTAGGTGGTTGTGACACCAAATTAATAGTTTTAGTTGTTAACTTTTTAGGTTATTTATATTTTACCATCTAGCTTACTTTGATATGAAAATTGATATTGGATGTAGTCAATGTGTTCGATACATACTTAAACATGTTCAATGAGATAAGTTTCATTTCATGATCTCACATAGTATGGCATAAATCATCAAAGGGTTTGAATTTTTTTTAAATGATAGAATACTTTAATGGGCCAATAAAAAAATTCTTGAATATGTCTTGAATCACATTATCTACCATTTGGTTTATCATTTTGGCCAATATTGTCTTGTATCTCAAGAATTATTCATTGATAGGTTCATTAGTTCTTTGTTTGATTTTCTCAATCTGGGCATATGATACCTTTACAATAAAATTGATAAATAAGTATGCCAAAACTTGATACACAAGAGGATTGAATTATTTATAGATTATATTGGTAAATCATAAAACCACCTTAGAACATAGTCATTGAGGCTCCTTCGAAATAAATTAGTTGAACATTCATCATTGGAAGCATAATTAAGGCATGTACATAAATATTGGAGATGTTTTTAAGTATCACCCTTTCCATCATAAAATGTGAACTTAGGTGCAATAAAACCAATTGGAAAGGGGTGGAAATATATTTTAGGTGCAAGAGGGTTATGTAAAACCTCTTGTGAATTAATAGCATAAGGTGAGTTCACATTATTTTGTTCAATATTTTTAACCTTAGATTGATTTTTTTTTATAATTTGAACTATATATTACACATTTTTATCACTAAGGTTTGAAGTTTGATAAGTCACAAAAGGAGGTGTACCCATAGTTTGAGTTTATATAGGAATTAAAACTAGTAACTAGGTTAAAGTACCAATGTTTCTTGTGGCAGAAGTAGCAATAGTATGTTTTGTTTTGGTTTAAACACATAACCATTTCCCAATTATATATATAAATAGATATCAAGCTACCCCAAGTAAACCTCTATTGATGGAAGCCACCTACATATTCATTACTCTGAAGAGTGCCTCAAGACTTATGTAATTCTCCCCTTCATGTTGGATTATGTATGTATTGAGATGAACATGTGATAGACAATTCCATGCAATGAATTAGCTTGTAAATTGTAAAGTATATCTTGTAGAAAATTCTTTAAATGATTTATACATATGGAAGTACTAATTATATGCTTGATATGGAAAAAGGGATGAATAGGTAAGATTTTCTCCATTAAATGCTGAATTGAATGTTCCTTGATAACATCGTATGTGAGTTATATGTGATTTATAGGTGATTGTTAGGTTAGGAATGCATGAGGTTTATTATTTTATATATACCAATCATCTTTAGAAATATCTCTCACTAAATCACTTAGATGAATTTTTGGCACTAGACAATTTTTAGGAAAGTTGGACACTTGCATTGATGTATGTTTCCACTTAAGATTAAAGTATCCAAGAAGCTAAAGAATATACATAGGTCTAAAAATGAAATTAAAAGATAATAATTATGTTTAGACATTTATTTTCAATATAGAAGGGTTTTTCATAAGAATAATAGTGGTCAAACTAAGAGAATAAATATGGGCACAAAGAGATAGTAAACATAAAATTTTCCACAACAAGTAAGCATATATCTAAAAGGTACATCCATGATGGATATTTTCCAAGTGTACAAGACTAGATTAATACATAAATTATATTTTAATATCTAAAATATCTAAGGTCACAGATAATTCTTGAATCACTTAATCACACATGGAGTACACCAACACTTATCATTGCATAAGTATTTTAGACACACCATCATAACATGGGAAAACTACATGGGTATTGATCCCTCATAGGAGTATTGGTATGTAGGCAGTGCTCAATAGATGGGGTATTAAGGCTAAGTATAAATTAAATAAATAAGCCATTTTTTCCATTTATTTTATTTTATCTCATGACTTAGTTATCTATGGTTCCAAGTGAAGAAGGTACAGAATGGATCCCATAGTGTATATCATAGATCTGATCATACACATAGTCAACAAATGAAGGTACACATGTCCAAAATTTCAAATCATGATGAAACTATACTATATTTTAGAAGTCCCTAAGGATTAAAACGTATTCCACCTCTCTCTATTTTGACTGGCCTTATTATATATCCAAACGAAGACATGTTCCTAATTTATATCATCATCACATAATAAACAATCAGTCTCATAATTTCATTTGTAGTCTTGAACATCCTATTTATAGTTATTATTTATTTATTTATTACTTTCCCTTTTTGGCATAATTTAAAATTTCATAAGCTCTAAATCAACTTGTGTCATTTATTACATATTTTTAGCATTTTAATTTTATCTCATTTTGTCTAATTAGGATTAAAACTCTTTTAATTCCCAAATTTTATTAAAAAATGATAAAAAGAGACACCTTATGGAATTCATATGGATTAATTGAGTAAAAATGATGGGGGATGAGGAAAAGAGATTAAATATTAGTAGGTTAAGAGTGGTCTAAATCACACAAATGATGAAAAGAAGCTAGATGTATTTGAAACCTTCAGAAAAGGAGTGCAGATAGAAGTGTTAAAAGACCCATATGGGTGAAATAAATTAATTAATAATGGGAAGTATATTAAATATGAGTTGATTAATGTGATGTGTTTGATTATGTGAAATTAAAATATTTAATGAACACTTGGTGGATGTGATTGGATAAAGGTTAGTGTAGATTCTGAGAGGGAAAAATAGTTAAGAGGAGAAGGAAGAGTGAATGTATTGGAGATAGGTTGAGGAGGATGGTTTATGGCCCATAAATGATTTCATAGATAAAATGAATGAAACACAAAGTATGACTACTTAGGTAAAAATCTAGGTGGATGTGAATGGTGTGGCCTTGAAAACTGGATAAAAAAGTGGTTTTACCACTCATATCCCTAATTATGAGTAGAAAAATTTAATTACTTGGGGAGTTTGAAGAAATAAAATGTGAGGTAAATTAGTAATCTTGTTTAAACTAAATATATAGTCAATTTTTGGGGAATAAATCCAAATTTTTGGTGTGAAAGTTGCACAATGTAACATTTTTGTAGGTTTTGAAGAATATCCAAGAGTCTACTTGTGTGTAAGGAAGAACAACTTAGATTTGAATAGAATTTGGGATAATAAGGGTTTAATATTTAGGCAAGGCATGGAACATGTCTAAGATAAGATAACATGGAATTCCTAAAGTGAAGAATGACTAAGAAAGGAGCTGGCACACAATTATTATTAATAGAAGTTACTATTAACTACCTAGATAACACACTAATAGGGGTTAGATTCATTCAAGTCTGAACCGTACCTAGACTAACATGGGAATGGTCTAAGGATGTGGGTTTCCTATAGCAAGATCATAACTTTAGGATTTTTTATGAGGCTAGCTCCTCTAATTTTATGATTTGGACCTTTACTTTTAAAACCTAAAACTGATTGGGATGGAAAGAGTTAATAAATTCGCATAAAATAAAACCTATTCTAATATATGGTGATGCACCAAGAGTTTATCAAACCCACTCTAAAGCTTGGACTCTTTAACACACTAATTAACTATAAAATAATCTAATGCAATGTTTATAATAATTTCTATGGAATAGTATTTCATATGGAGGTCTATTTGTTACACTTAGATTAGGGAGCAATAAAAATAAGGTCTCATTAAAGACACTTAAATTTAGTTGTCTAGTATATCTTTGAGAAATCAATGCTAAGACATATTGTATGACCTAAAAAGAAATATTCTATCACTTAGGCTGAGTTTGGACATGCAAAAGGAGGATAAAATTCACATTTACATATTAAATAAACATAGAACACTAAATATAAATTAGAAAATGATGTAAAAATACTCTATTTACTACTCCAATAGGTGTTAAATACAATTTTGATAGAGTCTAGTCATATCAACCTAAGGGATGCAAAATTATAACTCAAAGGCTATATTAATAGCAGAAGGGAAGCAAGAGAGATTGAGTTTTGGAAATTAAAAAAAGGGAATCAAATGAGATCAAATCATTCTTGATTGATCTAGCTCACCCCAGTCCATCGCATCATTACAATATCTTCTCTATGATGATCCATGGTAGCTATAATAATGGGATTAGGTCATTTTCATTTTGTCCTAGTGTGAAATCACTCATGACTAGTTTGTTGATGCATGCCAAAGTGGGAGAAGGGTAATTTTCATGCAGTTGGATTAGGAGATAAATTACTTGATGTCTATGATCTACCCTTGTAAATTGTTAATGGAACCATTCGATCCCAAAATATCCACTCCTAGGCCAATCTAGATCATGCCTAAGCTAAGATCCATTCATACTTTCTTACCTTTGTAAAGAAATAACCCTTCAACATTTATCTAAATCATTTAGGCTCACCTTCATTTGATTGGTTATCGAGAACTAGCTCAAATCATTAGTCCCTTTACTCAATTCACTCTATTAATATACTTGATGTGATTGAACATGATCCGTAGATCTTTTTCCTAAACCCATATGCCTATGTCACTTGTCGATCACACCTCTACACCTGGGGTTTGTCGACTCTTTGATCTGATCTAGGACCATTATCCTATCTCTACCTACTCATCATAAGATTTGACTTGGGCACTTGAGATTTGGACACTTATTGATCCTGTGCTCAATTGGGGACCCTCTTTGACAAAGAAAAGTACAATTTGGAAAAAGTGTTTAGGACACTTTGTTAAAAAAAAACCTTTTGGGAAATGTGAACAATTTTCTTGAAATAATTAGGACACTTAGCTTAAATAGACACCCTCTGAGATTTCTAAAAGAAGTTCCCTTTGTAAATTTTGAAATAGATCTTCTTTGAATAAATGATCCTTCATGGAAATTATTTTAGATAAAATGTCTAAAATAGTTCCTGACACTTAAAAAAATCCATAAATAAAAACCACCAAAAGAGTTTTAACATTTAGCCAAATAAAATGGTACAAAACTCTTGAAAGAATTCAGCCTTGTAAAATTATTGTGGGATTTGTATGGAACACTTCTTCTAAAGGAATTATGAATGCTACACTTTGCGAAAAGATGAAAAGTGTAAACTTAGGCTTTTTTTGGGCCCATTTCTATAATTATTCAACACTATGAAAACCTGCTTAGATCTCTTCACTTGAAACATTGGGCCTAATTATAAGCCACCTAATCCATTCAAAAATTGGGACCCTTCTCATATGTTTAAACTAGGCATAATCTTGGTATGTGTATTAAAATGGCCAACAATTATGATGACTCAACTAGCTTGACTAGTCTCTTGGTCATGGAACACAGACCTTGATTAAGCTTGCTCAAATGAAAAGCTACTTACAATAAGACTTTGCTTAAATATTTTAAACACCTTTTTGGAGTAATGGGGAGGAAAAACAATAAAAAATAAAAAAAATACAAAGCAACAACCTAAAAGACAAAGAAAATAACTAAAAATAATAATTTGAAAAAGCACTTGGAGGAAAAGAACATACCTATCTACCATTGTATGAGGGGCAAGGTATGAGAGTAGTATAAAAAAATGAGATACCTCCAATTGATAAGGATGGTAAGGATCTATCCATTAAATCTATAAAAAGTCCAAGGCATTTCTCTCTTTGTAGTTTGTGAAGACATAGGGTCCACTCCAAAGGCTATCAAACTTAGAGTGTTTTCCAAATTTTGCATGGTCCTCATCCCATTTGAGGACTATTTCACCTTCATAGAATGTCTTTGATGAAGCTCTTTTATCAAAGGTAAATTTATATATTTTTGGTTAGACTGCATGGTATACATGAAATCATACCTTATTTTCTCTAATTTTCTTAGTTCATTCATTCTAAACTCCATTACATCACTTTCTAAAAGCTCTGGTTGGTGTACAAGCTCCAAAAAAGGAAGCTCCACTAAAATTGATAGCCTTGATTATCTAACATAGACTAAGAGATAAGGTGAGTTACCAATGGCCTTATTGGGGGTGACTCCATCAGCCCATAAGGCAGTCTTTAGCTTTGTGTGCTATGACCTCTAATTATCTTCCATTATTCTCTTAGTGATCCAGATCGGGTTTTTATTAGTATACTTAGCTAGTCTATTAACCTAAAGATAATAAATAGATGAATATGTTAGAGAGATACCATATTTATATCCAACTTACATACCTTGGTAGTAATAAATTCCAAACCATTTTCTAATATTATGCTGGATGGCGCTTTAAAATGGGTGGCTGGGCTCTCATAGAACTCAAGTATTGAGTTCTAATTTGCTTCTTTTAGGGGAACTAATTCTAGGTGAAGTATTTTGTGCCTATCAAGATCCACTTATGTCCAATACTATATGGAGGATTAAGATTAATTCCAAACCCCATTACATGAAGGGATGTTCAACCTGAATTGGCTTCAGTCGTATAACAACTAGTTTCTCTTTCCTTGTAAACATTGCACATTTTTCACACTTCTTCACCCATGCATGTGCATATTTGAAAAAATTATTCCAAATGTAACCAGATCTAATAATTTTTAAAGATATGGTCTTAGCTACACAATGGCATCCTTGAGTACTATCATGAAATTGCCTGAGAAGTTTATTAGCTTGGTTAGCTTCAACACATTTTAAGAGCATACCTCCAATTTTAACACTCCATCAATATAAATTTATGGAATTTATTGTAGCCTAAAGTGTCTTATTTGTGATCATTCAAACCCATTTTACACTCTCCTATTTAAAAAACATAGTAATATCCTATGTTTAGTTCGATGGAAGATTATCTTCATCTTCCTATTAAGTGTCTTGGATTACCAGGATTATCTCTTTTTATTCCCTCACATATTCAACAAGATATTCACATAATCCATTTCCTCAGACTAGATTTATGATCTTGACCTCAATTTCATACTCCATATAATTGGTGACCCATCTAGCTCTCTTTTTGTTCAAGTCTCTATTGAGGATAAAATCCTTCACACTTGGATGAGCCACCACTAGTATGATCTTATTGTTTGAAACTAGAAGCTTGAATTTATTCAAACTTATTACAACAATAAGCACATGTTTTTCAATAAATATATTTATTTATTCATAACCTTCTAAATCTTGGCTGAAGAAAGCAATGGGTTGATCTAGACCTTCATCATTATGTTGTATAAACATAGCTAAAATTACATCTAATGTAGAAAATGCATACAAAAACAATTCATTATTTAAATCTAGGTTTAAAAGTGTGGGAGCATGAGATATGGCCTCCATGATGGCCTCAAATATCCTCTTACCTTTTATTGTCCATGTGAACTCTTTGCCTTTTCTTAGCATATGAGTGAGAGGATTAAGCATTTGTACAAAGCCTAGAATGAACCTCCTGATGAAGTTGATTTTGCCTAAGAAGATCTACAACCCTTTCTTGTCTTTGGGAAATGATAGACCAAGGATTTATTCTATCCTCTTGGGATAGATGGAAAGCCTAGATTTAGATACCACATGATCAAGAAGTCTTCCCTCATATACCAAAAAATGTATTTCCCTGGATTCATAGAAGCTCCAAATTTTCTACATCTATCAAAAATAGATCTTAAATATGTTAGATGATCATTAAGATTCTTTGAGAAAACTATTATATCAAGGTAAACTAGAACCATATCTTTCAAAAGACCATGAAAAGAAACATACATTTCTCTTTGGAAGGTGGCTACAACATTGGAGAGTCCAAAGGGTTTTTTACAATATGCATAGGTGCCTCATTTTGTATTGAAGGTAATATTATGCCTATCTTCCTCTTTGACCATGATTTGATTATAGCCAGAACAACCATTAAACAATGAGAAACTTTGATAACCTACCACCTTTTACATAATTTTATCTATGGAGGGCGGTGGGTAATGATCCTTTAGGGACACCTTATTGAGGTCCCTAAAGTTGACACATAACCAAATCTATCCATTCTTTTTCATCACTAGCACAAGGTTTACCACCCTAGAGGAATTCTTAATTATAGATATTATCCTAGATTCAATCAATTTATAGAGCTCTCTTCTCATGAGATCCTCCACTCTTGGGTTGATAAGCCTCTATTTATACCTAACTAGCTTAACATTGCTTTCTAATTCAATGGTGTGATGTGTAAGTTTTGGGTGAAACCCTTTCAAGTCTTTGAACTCCCAAGCAAATATATCAAAACATTATTATAACAAAGCAAAAAATGTAGCTCTTTCATCTACTGTATTTACCTTTCCTAACTTTAACAACTTACCCTTAAATATCTCTATCTTTTTATAGTGTTTTTCCTTAGGTAAGATGCATGCCTTCCCTTTTATTACTTGGTCATCTTCATTGAAGATGCTTTATAATATCATGAGCCCTTTAGGAATCTTATTAGATCTCAATTGTACTATTTTATCATCATATTGATTCTATAACTTTTCCTAGTTCTTATTATATAATTTTGCCTCTTGCATTAGCAAACATATGATTTGATCATCATTGTCAAAGGCTTTCCAACTCAACTCATTTTCAAGTATAGTTGTTCTACATATAATCTTAAAATTATCTTGGCTTTGGTTGACTTTGATTCTTTCAACTATCTCATATTGGGTACCAATGGCTACAAGCCTATCTACATTCTAGTTTACTTCTCTTGGTATGGAATAGATATCAAATGCCAAGAATTCATATATAGGGTCCCATACATAGTGCTTATAGGATTTGAAATGGTGAATTTTGATTGAAATTATGCCTCTTTTTTCACTATAATTTCAATATCACCCTCAAATTTGAGGAGCTAGATACCTCTCTTTCTTGCTTCTTTAAATCTATGAAAAAGAGCTTCATATTTAGTTATATTTGTGGTACAACTAAATTAGAGTGTTCTAGAAAAATGGTACTTTAGAGCTGAGGGTGAAATAAAAATGGATCCCACTCCACCTCCATTCTTTTACCTTGTGCCATCAAATAACAAATTCTATATACCATCCTTTTCTTGAGGAGTGTTAGTTAAGGAAGGTATTGCATCACCTTCCTCATGCATATAGTACACTCCTAAGTATGTCTCTATAATGTTTATATATAGATAAAATCCATGACTTTTATCTTTCCATTCATCTAAGTACAAATATGAGATGCCTTCAAGATGATGATGGGGTCGTTTCTCACTAACCTCTTCAACCTCTTAAAATATGACACAATTAGTGTTTGTAAGATTGGGCTTATAAGGTTCTAGGTAAAACCTAGAGATATGCTCAGATATTATAGTGACTTTGGCTCCATATGTATTTCTAGAACCCATATATGACCAATTATATGACAAATATCCCCTAATTTTATTAGTAAAGTCCCTAAACAAGCATGGGGAAAAGAAAGGAGTTAGTTCTACCACCATTACATCTTGATTAATGACAAAATTTGGATAGGCAACTAATATTTCAGGATAGCTACTATCTTAGTGGGGGAGAGATCCAATTGGAGAACACCCTTTTTGTTAGACACATATTTGAGCCCAAGCTTGTTTATTATGGCTTTAGGCATCACTGAGGTTGAAGCACCTGAGTTTATCATGCAATTGTGTACCAAACAATCCCCTATGATGAATAAGATATAAAATGGTGGAGGCTTAACAACCTTAGAAGGGTGAAAAACATTTTTAGATTGCATTTTGCTTGGAAATTGATTGGGAGCTTAGCTAGGGGCTTGGTTATGCTGACTATTATTGATAAAAATATTGTTTAGTTTATCATCTATCCACTTGAGAAAGTTTGGATAGCTCTTGGTGGAGGATCTTATTTTTCCTTAGGATAGATAGAAAATCATACATGGACATAGTTACATTAGCCTTCTTCAAATGATCCATAATATTAATGTAAGACTAGTACCTTTGATCTTCACCTTGGAAGTGGAAGCATCATGTGGCACTTGAATAACATGAGAAAAAAAAGGGACCTCTAATACTATATATGGGGTTGGGGCACTTATTGATTTTTAGGATCCTTAATAGTTACATCAGAATAAGTAGGTTGATGACTAGTCTATGGAGATGATGAAGAAAACTTATATTGTCCCAAGTTGTCTTCCATCATCCTCTTCATATCCCTCATTTGAGATATAACTATTTCATTTATCCTCTATGAATCATGTCCCATATTATATACTACATGATCAAACACATATTACCCTTCTTGGAAATTCATGCATGTGGTATCATTTGGTGATCTACCCATGCTTCCTTTTTGTTGGGTTTGAGATTCTAGTAATGACATGGAAAGAATGCCATCTTGACTCATTTGGGGGGATTATGGTGGAGGAGGCATCATATCATGACCTATAAAATAAGGAACATGCTACTAGCTAGGGTATTGATACATATCTCTAGTATTGGCCATCACCATCTCATTGGACTATCCCTCTGACTGCCATTTACCTTCTTCAACATAGTTACTTTGAGTTGGTATAATAGCTTTAGAATTACTTGGAGCATTAGGATTGAATTACTTTGATTGAGGCTTTTACCCTTCTCCTTGATGATTGGATTGATAGGGTGGCCTACTATACTATAAATTATGGTTATTATTTTGATATGGCTAGTAGGGTGGAGCTTGTTGCCTCTCTATTGAAACCAACTTGTTATTCTAAGATATTAGGAGACTCTTTATCTTCCCTAGTCTATTAGTCTACTCAACCTCTGTTTGATAAAACTTTATTGAATCTATAACTAGAGAAATAGTTAGGGTAGGTAGATATATTTAATGGAAGAGAGTAATTAGTGGCCTTGTGGCTAACTTTCCTGTTGTTATAAGGTAATGTTTAGCCTTAATTTCTACTTCAAAAGCTCTAGGTAGTGTTCCCTCCCATGAATTGAATCATTACAAATACATCCAAGTGTAGAGCCTTCAAATAGTACAAGAAAACATAGTTGGGTGTAGGTTTGATCAATGTAGGAATTCTATCCCAGGTTTTCTAGAATCTATAGTTAAAATCCACCATGAACTCATGATTGAATCTCTTGATTGTTGTAAGATTCTCCATAAGTGAAATATGATCACTCTTGTACTCAAAGTGGTTGAAAAGGACCTCTCCAAACTCATCCCAACTATTAATTGATCCAAGGGCCAATCCTCTATACCATTGAAGTGATTTTCCTTTGAAATAATTTGTTAACAACCTCATTGCCACATTGTATTGGGTTACATGATGCAATAAACATATGTTAGCAACCTCTACCATATGGTCTATAGTAGTAACTATATTTTCTTGTATATAATAGGTAAGAGCCTTTAAAACCAAGATGGGACTATCATCCCATTCAGTATGATTCAGAGGACTACCACCATTGAATGGCACAAAGGCTTCCCTTATAGGAATAACCATCTGAGGTATGGGGTTTATAATGGTGTTTGGCCAAACAATATTGTCTTGAAAAGGAGGATTTTGGGAAACAAAAAGGGGAAATAAAGGTGGAGGTGTAGGCTTTGAATAATGGGATTTATTCCTCTTTGTTGATTAGAAAAGTAGCTCAAAGAAATCTATCTCCTTCCCTTTTTTATAGGATCTTGTGATAACTATGGGGGGCATGAACATTATGCAAATCTAGAATGAAAACTCTAAAATTTGCTACTACAGTCACATATGAACATAAGTGGTCCCATCGGGCATGCTAGAAAAGTTGTCTAGCCATATAGAACCCTAAAAGGGGTTAGATTCATTAAAGTTGATCCATACTTGGACTAACATGGTAATGGTCTAAGGCCATGGGTTTCCTATAGCTGGACCAGACCTCTAGGAATTTTTATGAGGCTATCTCCTTAGATTTTATGATTTGAACCTTTACTTATAAAATCTAAAACTTATTGGGATGAAAAGAGTGGATAAATTTTCATAAAATAAAACCCATTATAATCTATGGGGATGCACAAAAAATTTATCATACCCACTCTTAAGCTTGGAGTCTTTAACACACTAGTGAACTATGAAAGAAGCTAATGCAATGCTTACAATAATTTCTATGCGATAGTATTTCATATAGAGGTCTATTTGATACAATTATATTAGGGAGTAATGAAAATAAGGTTTGTTTAAAGACACTTAAATTTTATTGTCCACTATATATTTGATAAATCAATGTTGAAACACATTATATGACTTATAAAGAAATATTCTAGCACTTAGGCTGATTTTGGGCATACAAGAGGAAGATAACATTCAAATTTGCATATTAAACAAACACATAAAAATATATATTATAAAATGACTTCAAAATACACTCTTCACTACTCCAAGAGGTATCGAATACAATTCTGATAGATTCTAGTCGTACCAGTTTGAGGGATGCAAAATAATAGCTTGAAGGCTGTATTTATAATAGAAGGGAAGAAATAGAGAGGGATTTTTCATGCTAAAAATTTGGAATAAAATGAGCTCAAATCCTTCCTAATTTATCCATCTAACCCTTTCCTATAGCATCATTAAAATATCTTCTCTATGATGGTTGTAATAATGGGATTAAGTCATTTTCACTTTGTCTTGATGTGAAAATCCTCATGACTAGTTTGTTGATGAATGCCAAAGTGGGAGAAGGGTCATTTTCATACAATTGGCTTTGGTGATGAAGTAGTTTAAGTGTATGGTCTACCCGTATAGGTTCATAATGGCACCATTCGATCCCAAAATATCCACTCCTGGCCTAAAATGGATCATGTCCTAGCTCAGCCCCATTCATACTTGCTTTCTTTGGATGAGAATTGACCCTTAAAACTCAATATAAATAATTTGAGATCACCTTCATTTTATTGGTCATAAATAAATAGCTCATGTCCTTAATCCCTCAACTCAACTCACTCTGTTGATCTACCTTATGTGATTGAACTCGAGTTATAGATCCTTTGTCTAGACCTAGGCACCTATGCCACTTGTTGATCACTACTCTACACTCAAGGTTCATTGACTCTTTGACTTATTTACATGGTGTTATTCTAATTTGTGCCCATTATCCTATCTCTACCTACTCACCATTACATTTAACTTGGGAACCTAAGATTTAGACACTTGTCAAGCCTACGCTTGACAAGCCTACGCTTAGTTTTGGACCCCATTTGATGAAGAAAAGTACCCTTAAAAACAAGTGTTTGGGACATTTTTTTGAAAAAGGACCTTTTAGGAAATAAACATCATAACACCTTATCAAGAAAAATATCCTTCAAAATTTTTGAAGATGATACTTGCTCAAGAAACTAGCCCTTTGGGACTTTATCAAATATTTTCCCCAAAATAATTAATCCTTTGAGAAAATTTTGTAGATAAGTTTACCAAAAGACTTATAACACTTAGATTTAAAAATATACCCTTTGGGATTTTGGAAAAGGTCCACTTCATTAGAGAGATATCATTTGGAAAATTATTTTGGACACTTGGCTTCAAAAGTGCCCTTTAGAACTTCTGAAAAGGACCCTCTTTTAAGAAATGATCCTTCAGGGAAATTATTTTAGACAAAATGTTTGAAACAATTCCTAACACTTAAATAAAAATCCCAAAATAAAACACCCCAAAAATATTCCAATAGTTAGCCGAATAAAGTGGGATAAAACTCCTAAAATAATTTAGCCTTATACAATTATTGTGGGCTTTGTGTGGAATACTTCCTCTAAAGGAATTTTGAATTCTACACTTGGCCAAAAGTTGAAAAAGTGTAAACTTTGGCTTTTTCTAGGCCTATTTTTACAACTGTTCAGCACTATGAAAACCTATTTGGATCCCTTTATTTACAATGTTGAGCTTGAGTCTAAGCCACCTAATCCATTTATCAATTAGGACCCTACTCATCTTTTAAACTAGGTAGTAACTTGGTATGTGGGCCAAAATGGCCAATAGTTATGATGTGTAAATAATTCTAAATGAAATAAAAGCATAGGATTGAAATTATACACAAATAAATTATTAGAGTTTTGATCTATGAAATATTACATAAGGATAAAAATTGAAATTTTTGTAAGGTCACATGACATGATGCATGTGAGACTATTTACATTCACTTAGTAAAGGGCATGCACAATACAAGTGCATGTTTTAGCATGCAAAGCAAATGCATATGTACAATATAATTAGGGAAAGGAAAAATTAATGTGGTAAAGTAGTAGACCATATCACTTGGCACGTACACATTGGTAATACAAATAAACATACACCTATCCACCATAGACCCTATACCTTTAGTGTGAAGGATAGTTAACTGTTAAGCATAGGGTGGAAGAATAAATGCATGAGGATCTGAAATTATAGGAAATTAATATTTTTTCATCTCAAAAAATGCATAGGGACTATGATACATATTTATTCCCACACAATTTGTTATAGTTTGTGTAAGGATATGCAATATGATGTTTAATGAGGTTTATATTGTTACACGGGAATCTAAATAAGAATTCAAAACAATTATAGATATATAAGGAAAGTTGGTGAACTTTAAGGATAATGAAAAAATCCCTAGTTTGAGCAGTTGGATACTCTACACATAGGTTCAAAGATAGGCCTAGAGTGTGATGAAAATATAGAGTGAGAAATAGATATAGATCTAACTACTAGACTAAGAGGAAAGCCAAGAGAACCATTATATAAGATGAAAATATTATAATATATTTTAACCCTAGTTTTATGAATGAAGAAATGATATATGAATTTTTTGTACTAATGAGTGAGTCAAGTTGGGTGGTATAAGATATCCTTTCATTGGGACCCTTAACCATGACTACATAACGTCCAATAACACTAGAGATAATAACACATTTGCATCAATAAATCCTCTACAAACATGATTAATTCCCAATAAATTGAAGAAAAAAGAGAAAAATCATTATGTTTTAACTATGATGAAAAATATAGTAGGGAACATAAATATGTCAAAAAACATTGTTCTACATTGATGTCATAAATGTAAACTAAGTATGTGAAGAAGAATCATTAATTATTATTGATAAGCTATATGAGGAAGAAGATAAAAAAACCAACTATATCTTGTCATGCACTCAAAAGTATTAACACCCAAAAACATCAAAAGTTAGTGGGTCTGCTATATAATAAGGTGACATTATTGATTGACTCAGAAAATACTCACAACTTTATCAACCATATGTTGGCTACATGTTTTAACTAGTTTATTTACAAAATTCAAGGATTTTAGGCTATGGTTTTGGATGTGAGTATAGTAAGTTGTTCAGTAAAATGACATAGTATTAAACTCACCATGGGATACTACCTACTATATTTTTCTATGATTTCCATTTCCATGGTTAGACCATACATTATTTTTAAAATCTAATGGCTCACTACCTCGAGAACAATTTGGATGAACTCAAAAAAATTATTCATTCCCTTTTATTTAGAGAAGAGGAAATTTTAAATAAAAAGGGTCGTGTAAAAAAAATCCAAAAATGGTAGGCTCTCATTAGATGGAAAATATGTTTAAAAAGGGTGTGGATGGGGTTACAATATAATTTTTTTCATTAGAGGCAGAACAATAAAATGTAATGACATCATAAAATTGACAAGAAATTAAAGATGGGTACTTAATAACTTTTGGAGATATGACAAAAAGTATATCTACCTAAAATATATACTTATTTGAATATATCTCCATCTAGGTAATTTTATGGTTACAAGCCACTGTATGCACCTAAATCTACTCACCCTAACCATTTTACTAGTTTTTTTTATTTATCTTAATTAATCCCGTAACCCTAGTCCTAATTAAATCCCATGCCCCTTAATTATTCTTCATCATACTAACCTTACCTCATACCAAAAAACAATTAATCCACTTAATCCCCATTATTTACTAACTAATCCCACTTATCCATTATTTACTTATTTGAAATTCCCATGACCCACCTACCTTCTTACTCCTAGGCTTCTCTACAAGAGTACTACCCCTAGATTTTTTAGAACCCCCTAATCATGTGACTAATCCACTAGTAATCATGATTAATACTTTCAAAGAGATTGTAGAGACTTCTACCTCTAGAACATTCCCTCCTCTAGAATCATCGAAGGAATTTTAAATTCCTTGAATAATCCTCCACCATTGATATTATTACATTCAATTTTGAATGTTGGACATTGATTCTCCCTCTCTCCTCTATTTAACTCCATCACCCCTCCATGGAAAAAGGAATTAGAAAATAGATGAATCCATAGAAACACCATGTCTATATTATCAATCAGTCCATCTTATCATTTTAGTTTATCATCAACCTAAGATCATGTTATCATTAAGTATGAGTCTATCAATAACAATCCATCAAGCAAAGTCTAGAATCATTGGAAAATAAATTTTAATATCTTAGAGGGAAGACAAGAAGAGCAAAATGGTGGTAAGAATACTTATCTAATTTTTAGTTTACTTCCATATTCTCTCCCTTTTGATGTTTTTTACAATTCGGGTGAAATTACTATATTTAGTAGTTTAAATTCATAAGCTCAAATTTACAAGCATTCATTTGGTAACCATGGGAGATTCCTCATCTTGGGCTAACATTTTGTGCTTTGAGTGTGTTGGTTTAATGTTTTAGGTCATATTAAAGAATATTTGGGCTCAAAATTTTAGAAATCTCATGTTCTAAGTGAAGTGTGACATTGCTTTACAACTTAGGGTATTACAGGGATGGTTTTGACCTCAAAATTTGTGGTTTTTCCTAACTACCAATCTTGAATTCTAACTGTGACCATTTGAACATTTTATAACCATTTGCAAAATTGCATCTCGCAAAGGGTGAATTATAAGTATATGTATATGTATATATAAGGGTGAATTATATGTATATGTATATATATATATATATGTATATGTACATATACATATACATATATATATATATACATATATATATATATATATATATATATATATATATATATATATATGTATATATGTATATATGTATATATGTATATATATATACATATATATGTATATATACATATATATATATAAGTATATATATGTATATATATATATATACACACACACACACACACATATATATATATATATATATATATATATATATATATATATATATATATATATATATATATATATATATATATATATATATATATATATATATATACATATATATATATATATGTATATATACATAAATATATATATATATATATGTATGTATATATATATATGTATATATATGTATATATATATATGTGTGTGTATATATATATATGTGTGTGTGTGTGTGTGTGTGTGTGTGTGTGTGTATGTGTATGTGTGTGTGTGTGTATACACATATATATACACACACATACACACACACACACACACACACACACACAACACACACAAGTTATACACACACACACACACATATATACATATACATATATATATACACACACACACACATATATATATACACACACATATACATATATATATATATATATATATATACACAGATTTTTGAGATATAATTTTTATAAGGGTTCGATTGAAATCCAAAAAGTTTTAAGGGAATTTGTGATTATATATGTGTGTGTGTGTGTGTGTGTGTGTGTGTGTGTGTGTGTGTGTGTGTATATATATACATTTATATACATATATATACATTTATACACACACACACACACACACACACACACATATATATAATCACAAATTCCCTTATAACTTTTTGAATTTCAATCGAACCCTTATAAAAATTATATCTGAAAAATCTACACATTGTCAAATATGCTTTTAAAAAACTATTTTTCATGAAGTTAAGGCCAAAACGTTGTTTTCATACACTTGCAATTTCAATTTTCTATCTATCTTGACTTGTAAAATTATTTTAAAATTATATATATAGTAAAAAACTAATAAAAATATTTTAAACAATCATCGACATTTCACTTATACATATATTAAATTTCAAATAAAAATTCATTAATTTGTTCAAAAAAATTGTCTTTGGACACATGCAATCTCCTTATCTTTCCACAAAAAATGACCAACCTATTATCATAAATGCATCTATTTCGCATACTTTTATCATTTGGGTATTGAAAATAAATATATATTTATAAAATGCATTAAAAATTTCACAATTCATGTTCTTATGTCATTGTCAAATTCATTTTTGAATTGTCTCTAACATTCTTTCCAAGTTCAACTATTGTTATTTTTTTAAAAAAGTGTCACTTTATATGCCCCTTTTATCCTCCATTATCCCGCATCTACCCATTCATTTACTTTGTTATATATGATAAATTATTTTATAAAAAAATTCTTATATTTTATCATATTTTTTATATTTAAATTCATTTTATGTATAATGGATAGTCAAAATAAATATGTTAATGATGTTCCTCCTTCCACATCTCATCTTATGGTGTTTGCACGCATATTAATTTAAAAGTACCTCAATTTTGCGCTTGTGAATCCCTTCAAAATCATTTATTATCCATATGATAAAGAAAATAAAAGTGAAACAAAAAATAAAATAAACTTTTTAATCAAAAGATCATATCACTTGAAAATATTAGCAAGAATATAAAGAATTCAATGTATGCTAGTGCCAATCATGTATTTACATCTTCATCTAGAAATTGTGTACCTCAAAAATAACATACATCTATAATTACTTATTCAAAAATTATAAAAAGGGTTGATAAGAGTCCAAATGATATTTTTAGAGAAACTTTTCAAAAAAGTTAATTATACTACTTTCTATACCTCTACTAACAAGATCAAAATATTATTATTCTTATCATATAATGCATGGAAATTATATATATAGTTGTTTCACTTTGAAGGATAAAATACAAAGTATCACTGATTGTGGTGTTCCTATAATAAAGAAACCCAATCATATTATAATTGTGTCTCATAAGTAATAAGTGTAAGTATACCAAGTATAAAATTAAGATTTAGTGCAAACGGAACAAAGACAACAAGTAAATATATAAAGGATATTTCAAGTAAAAAATAGTAAAAATGGAAAAAAATAGAGTAATAAAAGATTCACAAGAAAAAAATAGAGATAGAAAGATTAAAAAAGAGATAGATGATAAAACAAGTTTAAAATAAAAATTATGAAATGAATAGGTTGAAAATGAAAGGTTACAAATGTTACATCAAGAAACATTACAAAAGAGAAATTGATAAAAGAGAAGTTAAAAAAACAAAGTCAACTTAAGAAATAAAACATATATAAGAAATAATTTATGACAATAGAGATTCAAAATAAATATATTCTTACAAATTATAATGTTACTAGTATAGTTATAAGGAAGGAACTTACAAGCAAATCCTCTTATAAATATCATTTTAATATCACTGTTCACATAGATGGAACAAAATTTACCAATGCCAAGGTTATGGATTATTATGAAAGTATTTTTTGTTCTAAAATTTATTGTGTCTATTGGTTGTAACAATCAACACATAGATCAAGTCAATTCATTAACATCATGTCTAGGATAAATATCGTTAATAATATTGTTTTCTTCAAAATAGTGTCATCTTACTTTTAGTGTTATTTCACATACAAGTGCATATGAAGTTGTGATTGGAATATTGTGGTTAAAATCAATATAAGAAATGATTTATAAACATTAAAGTTTCATTAAGTTTTATCATGAAGCTAAATGAATTTCCATTTCAAATGAGGGAATAAGTTTAGAGTATGAACAATAAGAAAACATATATTCATCTAATGTCACAACAAATACAACAAATGGAATATCATTAGAGGGACATAATAAAATACATATTACACAAACTAAAAAAAAAATAGTAACATAATATGGTGTGGTTTTAATTAAATATTCAAACACAAAATAATACATGAATGGCATACATCAATTTTAGGATTAAGAATATGTTTATGATTAGATCATGATTATGAAGCACATGACTGGAATGGCACAACTAATATGAATGATGAATATGGAAATATAAAAAAGGGTTATAGCACACATGATACATGACCTACATAGAGTTTTCCCCTTAATGAGATGTTGGGTTTATTGTGGTATACTTTCCTTTGGTACATGTATCCATTTTTTTTGCATCGTTGTTACTTTTTTTATCCCTTATCCAATCATTATTTTATCTATTGGATTTGTTTTCACTTTCCACTTTTTCCCACTTATATTTTGAAATCAATTTAATCAATTCCAAATGAACATAATAATTTATTTAAATGCTCATTATTTATGTTAATCCACTTGCTAACTATGATATGTCTATCATACTATGCATTCCATTGCACTTACATGATCATATATTTTTAATTTTACACACTTCATGAGCATACTTGGTATCTTTTCCATTGGGGATATATACATTCTTATCTACATATATATCATTTGAAATACGTTGTTATGACTCATTTACACATACATTGGGGGCATATTGATTCCCTTCCTTCTTGCCACACTGTGCTTTATCTCCTTATTGTAGTTTTTTTAATCCCTCCCACTTATATTTTATAAGCCTTTCTTATTAGTAATTTTAAAATCTCATAAAGGTTGAAATATGACAAAATCCAAAAATTCAAATTATTTTATTTTAAAAAAAATTACTACCTACAATCATTTTCAATTGTTGCTAGCTAACCTCTTTACATATGTTAGTTAATTTATGTTAAGTAGATAACATATTTTGATTTTAAAGATAAAATGTTTTTTTATGAGGTATGTGAACATGATTTAGGACATACTATTACATGGTTTTTTGATGTTAGGATTCTGTTACCACCTAACAAAATTACTAAGTTGGGGGCATATGTTCATTCTCTATGAATGCTTTAACAATGTGGTATCTATCCACAACCTCTTTAACATGTTGAGTTTTATATCATACATTTTTTTATAATTAGTAATAATTTACATTTTTAAATAAATGGATATGATACTTGATAATAATGATATTAATACATGTGGTTGATGAAATTTAAGCTCATTTATTACATGCTTCTATTTCAAATTCTTACTTTAATATAAGATAAGTTGAGACTTGATTACTTATTATGTGTGGCCCTTAGCCTTGTGTATGTGCCATATACATGTTATTAATTATATGGAAAATCCATTCCATTTATGTGTGGCCCTTGGCCTTATGTGTTTATGTGATATTCACATTTTTTTGGTATGTGGCATTTGTAACTTTATGTGTGACATATTATTTAGATAGTGTGACATTGCTTGTATGTTCATTACTTGGTACTATGGTTTCATGATTCACATCATCTATTTTTTCTTTTTTTTACTCTTTTTTTATGATACAAATCATTCACTTGATAATTATCTGATTCAATGATATATTTATCTAACACTATGTCAGATGCAAATTCAATGTTATATGGAATATATGATGCAATGCAATTCAAATGTTTATATGATACTACATGATTACATTTTTCACATATTATGAATTTTTATTTTGAGATTAGTGAATTTTATGCTATGTTTTTCATCTCAAAAGAAGGAAATAGAATGGTATTTTATTGAGAATTCAAGTTCTTTATGAATAATAAAATTCTGATTTATTATAATACACAGTTTTCAGAATTACAACATGATTCAAAAAAAAATATTAAGGGGTCATGTGACATTTACAACTTTAAAGTTTAAAAATTTACAAGTTAAAATGACATTAAATATAAATTTAGTATAGATACATGGGGCATGATATTTAGTTACATTCATGTTTCTATATGCCATTTACAAATTATACTTTTCCAAAGTTCAAAAGTTCCAAAAGTTTAAAATAAAATATAGATATGTCTACAATGGTGTGATTAATTTTATTTTTTAGGTGGTCCACGTTAGATTCCAATGACACTGAACATATATGGTTCCACTTTTTATTATATATTGATAAATATTTTGTGGTTCTATTTTAACGAGCCACCTTTTGTGTTTCTACACATTTAATTATTTTATAGAATACTCTACACATTCAAATAAGATTTGGAGCATGCAATATTTTCAAATTAAGGTATTTCAATGGTTTTTAAATTTAAACTTGATCACTCTCAATTTATCGTAGATTCATTATTTTCCTAAATGCCTCAACAAAGAGGCACACATACTTCTCCATTTTCAAGTTATAGAGCATTTAAATTGCATACTCCATCAAGTGAATTCATTCATATCTTTCTTTTCAAAATTCAAATTTGTAAGAATAAACCATTTAATTTTTAAATTTTAGCAGTAACCACTTTGAATAGCATATTTGTATGTTTTGCATTAAGGCATCTTGTACAATGAAGCTTCACATAAAATATAAAGTGTCTATACACAATTAGTTTCGTATCTCTGTTAATTTATTAATTTCACTTAAAATTGCATCATTATAATAATATGAAGGAAATGTAGAGATCAATCATTAAATGGTTGGCAGTGTTTAATCTTGACATTCTTATCTCATTTTGTACATTTATCATTATGTTAAGCTATAATCTCTATGAGAGCCTTCACTATTTTAATTATTTATTTTAAAATATTAAAAACATCATTTAGACATACCTATTTTACTTACAAACTCCTACCAACAAGATTCTAACAATCTTTATCCTTTTGGGACAAGACTGCACTAGGAAAATAGGATCATGGTGCGGCCTTGTCCACTATTGTGTCCTTCTCCCCCATATTCCAATGGTAAATTTTTAAATCTGAGATGCTTTGTATTATCCCTTTGATGATTTTATCAAGGTTAGATAATGAAAATATTCCCAAAGAATATTCCATATTATAAGCACATCCTCTCAAAGCATCATCTAGCAATCACTTGAAAATTCAACGATACATTGAGTAAAATATATTTATTATTTGGAATTTTAATTCTAATTTATTCTAACAATCATAGGCCAATTGTGAAGTCATTTTTTTGTATGTTAAGGGTTTTCATTTTTAATCATTCAAGTCAATCTATTTAGTTGCATTAATATAACAAAAATCAAGATTCATACATACTCTAGCAGGGAAAACTACATCGGCTTGATGTCTTTTTGGACTATGTAGACAACACATAGATTATGTGGAGTTTTTAAAAAATAGCTTAACAATTATTGTCATTCCATGATTAATCCCTTTCTATTTGATCTTCCTTTGGTTTATTGTGTATGTGCTAAGATTTTGATTTTGTGGGTATTTCATGTAGCTAATTAGTACACGTAGACAACCATTAAACATTCTTAGATAGTTGCAAGTGATCGCATAGATAAATAAATCACACAGTCAACCAAGCTGTAACTATAATCAAAATATAGGGTTGTAGTGTAGACCAGTCCTCCTAGGGTGGCTTTGTCCTATCACTATTTGAAATTATAAATTAATAACAAAATAGTTTAAGTATCACTACAATCGATTTCTATCAATAGTTAGCCTATATAATCAGTGCATGATTAGTATAAACTAAATTTTTATATTCGTTTGTCAATATACTATTGATAATTAAGTTGCTTTTTTAAAATTACTATATTATACATTTAGGTTATGTATATTCTATATATTTAAATGGATTTCAATAATTTATTTTTTTATTACATTTTATTGATAAATTAAAATAGATATATATACAATCATCCACAAATATCATTTCATATCATTTTTTTTATCAATGCTAAAGACATATTAGATTTATTAAGTATATAAATTAATAACATTGGTAAACACAAATTAATATATATCTAATGTAAAAATGAAGGGTGGGCTTAGTAATTTTAACAGTATATATCCAAAAGATTGTTGATACCAGTTTTGTGTTAAATATTTAAATATCACTTTGAAGAAGTGAGGAGACCCACCATTGATGTTGCCACTATTTTTATAGTTACAGTCTTTATTACCCG
Source organism: Torreya grandis (assembly GCA_037957365.1). Taxonomy (NCBI): domain Eukaryota; kingdom Viridiplantae; phylum Streptophyta; class Pinopsida; order Cupressales; family Taxaceae; genus Torreya; species Torreya grandis. The sequence continues at coordinate 509,456 of JARHVA010003395.1, read as the reverse complement.
TGGTAGTGAAAACCCAATTCAATAATAAGGTAAATTAATTATCAATATGTTATCATTATTTTTATGTTTGAGGCTAGAAATTTTTATTACTCGTGAGAAAATTAGTTTATTGAAATTTTATAATGGAAAACCAATCCAGCCATAAAATAAATCTATTATGAATATGTTGTCATTATTTTTTAGTTGAAACTTTGAATTAAAAAATTAATTAATTATAAATATATTTTCATTAAAATTTTTTAAGTTAAAATCCTCATTACCCATTTTAGTTTTTAAAAATTATATAACTGAGATCAAACCCAACTATAAGGGAAATCAGTTATGAACATGCTTTGGATTTAAGTTATTTATTTAATTAACCAAAGTTTGATCAATATTTATTTTAAAATAAAAAAATTGTGTGTTTTATCTTGGATCAAAGGAATTGGGCCCTATGCTTAACTTCCATGAAATTTCCCGTAATTATGACACATTCAATTTATATATTTTTATCAATTAGTTTGCATCTCCCAATCTGCCTCGTTTAAGGACACAAATGCATGCTTTGGTTAATATTTCTCAGATGAATGAACACTTTATTTTATTTATGTCATATAGGTGAGAACATGTCAAACATGCTTCACTCAACATACATTTATAAAAAAGTATAGAACATACATTTATAAAAAGGTTATATATTATTTTTAGTTGTAATATTATAAATTGATTTTTTTTTAAATGATTTATTTTAATATACAATTTAAATTATAAGATTTTTATAAATTGTTTTAAAAAAAATAAAAATCTTACATATTTTTTTAAGTTTTAGTAATTCTTTTCATTAAAATTGATAACTTCCTCCACATTAAAATGATTAAAAAGATTAAGTAATTGTAAAAAAAAAAAAAAAAAAGGAGTAATAAAATTATAAATTTTAAAAAGAAATAAAATTATAAATTTCAATTTTATATCTAATGCATATTCTTTTAAATCTCATCATATTAATAATACTTTTTACAAAAATATTTAACTCTTTTTTTTTAATAATTTTTTATTAATTTTAAATTTTAAATTATGTGTGTGTGTAAATAATTTTTAAATTATTAAAAATAAGTATGGATTTTTATTTTAGAAAGTAAATATAATAAATCATTAAAATATTTGTGGAAGATAAATACTATAAATTATGGTAAGATTTTAGAGAAGAGTAGAGATGTGGCATTCTTACCTGCGCTTGAATATATAATTACATATATATCAATATTAATATAATTACATAAAAAACACTTATCTACTAATAATATAATTAAAAATATATAATGATTATACATCATTTATTTAATATATATTTTAAAAATTATTGTAAACTTTCCATATTAAATTGAGTTATAAATCATTTAATAAATTTATTGTAAATTTAAATAATATTTTTATCAAATAAGATTAAACTTAGATTAAAAAACATAGTTCTTCACAAATAAGTTTGATTTCCATATTTATGATTAGTTTTAATAATTAAAAAAAATTGATTATTTTCTTTTAAATGTTAACTAAAATTAATCTCTTTTTGTATTTTTTGTTTTTTTCTTGGTGGCGAAGGGAGGACCTTTATTTTTTAACTACTTATAATTGCAACATTTATTCTTTAAATCATAGTAAACATTCTTAACCACATTAATTTTACATTCAATATTGTAATTTTCATTCATTTTCTTGATTAAGATGAATTAGCAGGTATTTATAAGGACAATAGTTTTTTAAGTTTCCATGATCATAATTTTATAAAAAAATTGTAAACAGTGTGCAATTTTATTAAAAAATTGTAAACAGTGTGCAATTTTATTTTAAAGAGATTTTAATTATTTTTATAAATATGTAAAGTGTGGGGATATATTGAGAATATTATAGAAGTCAATTCGTTTTAAGACTTGTTCACACTAAGGACGACTGGTGTTACCGAATCAATAAATGGCAGCTATGATTTCAGACGGCTGTCCTGCTTCATCGCCATCAAATTGATGTAAATTGTACTGACTAGTGAATTGTCTTTTGTTTTATTTTATGCGATGGTTTGTTCAAATAAAAAGATGTCAAAAGATGGTTGGTCTATGTGTAAGTTGTTTGGTTTAAAGAATTAATTATAAATCAACTCTTATTGGATAAATGATCCGTTCATGCGCACAATTATTTGATTGAAAGAATGACACATTATTTGATAAAATTAATATAAAAGTCATTCATAAATAAATTTGACAAAATGAATAACCTTTAATCTGACTTGGGTCCAAATTCCATCCCCATCCACAGTACACAATAAAGTTGAAAGCTTTGTTTTTCCTTACTTATCCACAGTGCACAATAAAGTTGAAAGCTTTGCTTTCGTTATCAGCAGTAGAGATGATTACTCTTACAACCAATGGAAATTGGGTGCATGAATGCAATCCTGGAAGGAAGTGGAGAGGACACAATTCGATATCACGTCTTCATTCAGTCCTTTAGCAGTGGAAATTTGGCCACAAGCTTTCAGCCACCTAAGCTCTAATAATGAGTTGCACGTCGTCTTGATACGGATATCTGAAATCGACAGGCACTGTAAATCTCCATCCTCGTGAGAATATTGAGTAATCTATGCATTTTTTCAAAAACTAGAATATTCATTCCAAAAAATGGTTGTGCCTATCCTTCGACCGCTACTGGTCAAGCTTTACGAGCTTTTAACAAAATGAAATATATTATTTATAAATTACAGTATGACATTCTAATGCAACTGAAAAAATAAATCAAATTAGGTTAATTTTCATAATATGTTTAGTATGTAGTTGATATTTGTCATCACTCTTTTTGATTGGATTTGATCGAGATAAGAATTGATTATAGTAGATAAACTTCTGGAACAGAAATTTAATCCTAATCAGAATTAAATAAAAGAAACATGAAAATATCTGATTAATTACCTAAATAAAACTTCAAATCTAAAAAATAATAATTAAAGACTATAAATAATTCTTATTATAACTTTAAAGAAAACAAACCTATTAAAATATAGATTTATATTGCATCTCACTCTACTACAGTTCGTACATGTTAATGAAATAAAGAACATAGAAGACCTCCCCAAACAAAACTATTTGACAGGTGTGATTTCACATTATGTTATGAGAAAGTCCATCGTATTGTATTGAGTTTGAAATTTAAAAATACTTTAAACTAATAAATTGATTAATAATATAGTTTTTTACTAATTTGGAATATTATAACGTTATGATAAAATCTAATTTTGTTGGGATTGAAAATAAAAGACTTCTAACTAAATTAAGTTTTAAAACTGTTTTTATTTTATAATAAATCATTTTATAATTTATAATAATAATTAAATTATTTATTAATGAACTGTAATTAATCTTTAAAATGATTATGATAACTTCTACCTAGTAATTTGATAAAGGATTAAGAGATAGCATAATAAAAGAAATCTAAAGATACCACCTTTTTATATATGTTATTGTGAGAAGTTCTATAAATATATAATCAAATTTGATTTGGATTTATTTAAATATACGAAATGGTTATAGGAATAATACTAGAATTATGGGTATTGTTCATTGATTAAGAATAATGTGGGAAAAATCGTTCACTGGACATTTTGTTATATAGGAAAGTCAACATGTTTAATAATTGAAATCTTGTTGTATATGAAAGTCAACGTGTCCTTAATAACTATCGAGAGCATCTTTTTAATAGTACTAGAATTATAGGTATTTTTCATCGATGAAAAATAAAATTGAAAAAATTGTTCCTTGAGAATTTTGTTATATATGAAAATAAATGTCCTTTTAATAAACACATGGATACATATAATTTTTTTCCATTGTAAAAAAGTATTGATTTTATTCTAACAATATTAATCTTGGTATTAAAAAATAATGTTTCATTCATAAATCATTTAAAGTTTCCTACTCAAAAGAGTTATGTCCAATTAAAATAGCTTTCTTTTAATAGTATATTTTATCAAAAAAAATTATTCACATTAAATTAATTAACTAATAATATCATATTAATTTTATTCACATTATATTAATCAACCATCAATATCATATTATTTTATTAAAAAAATCCATTATGTTATATTATTTTAAGGATTAAAAATGTATAATAAAATTTTATATTTGAAAAGAAGTTTACAAAAAAAATTAATCTTGTTGAAATTTAAAAAAAATGATTTAGTAACTAAATCACCTTTCAAAAAGGTTATTATTTTATAGTAAATTATTTTATAATAAATTATTTTAAAATCTATAATAATAAAAAAAATTATTAAATTATTTTTGAGCTATAAGTAACCTTTACACAATTATAAAACATTCCATCCAATAATTTTTGTAAAAGATCAATTTTAAGTTTTTTTAAAAGTACTGCCAATTTTCATCTTATTGTGAAAAGTTTTATTATTATATAAATAAATTATATTTTATTTAAACTCATTTAAATATAATAAATATTTATAAAAATAATAATAAAATTATAGGTATGATTCATTAATGAAAAATAAAGTGAAAAGAATTTGTTCCCTATACATCTTGTTACATTTAAAAGTTAATGTATTCTCAATAATGGTTGAGTGTATTTCAATAAAATATGTACCTCTTTCCTATCTTTAAATTTTTAAGAGGTATTGATTTTGTTTGTTGGATTAAAAATCATTAAAATTTTTACATTAAAAATTGGATTGCCCTCAATTTAAATAAGTTTATTTAACAATATTTTACATCATAATTTTTATTTACATTATAATAATTAGAAAAGTAATTTTATATTTAAGTGATAAAAATGCATTCAAATTTAATATGATTAAATATTGAATACAAAAAGGGCATTGAATGATTGGCACCACATGGTTTATGGTGCCAATATGAAGGAAATCTTAAAAACTTGGTGAGATCTCTGTGTTATAAAGATGCAATAGAAAATGTAAAAATATTATATTATTACACATTCAAATGCATAAGATTAATATAATATTACTACCTATATTCAATGGGAAATAATGTGGTATTATACATATATGTGTAATGTGCACAAGGCAAACAATAAGATCTTTTATGATTAGAAGGGTAAAAATTTTTATCTAATTTTATTAGAATAAAATATAAATAAATGAACATTTAATGTTATAGATGTAAGTGTGTGCATTTTTTCATGTTTCATTAAGGTCAAATGGATTACAATATATGTTTAAGAAAGTAGTTATAAAATAAGAAAATTACAAAATACTACAAATTTTTTATTTTGAATGACAACTCACCTTCATGTGTTTTTCATAGTTATAATCTTAGATGTATGGCATGATAACACTATGTAGGCGATGCATGATCCCTATACGTAACATCAAACAAGGTTTAAGGTTTCAATTTGATCATTAATTCATGTGAAAAGTTTGAGTCCTACACAACATGCATATTTTCATTTTGAAAACACGTAAAGGTGTGTGAAATCTGCATAGACATTGCAAGTTACTATTGATATGTTCATGAACTGTGTAGCATGTGAGCATCCGCGAGACTATGTGATTTTTTTCAACATTCTTTATTTCCATGTATCAACTCTTGATGTTCCAAATGAGCCAAACAATGCTTATGGAAACACAATTATGCTTGGATGATGGCATGGAGGTTGGAATGGATAAAAAATTATGTATATATTATTGGTGTCATGTACTACCTCAAGTTGTACAAATATAATAGTGTAGACACCTAATTTTTATACAAAACTTGTTATTACAATATTTTTAGTACTTGTTTATGCATATTTTTAATCACCTTAAATTAGGGTTTAATTGGTGATTCTCTTCGTGTCATTTTCCTCTTTGTGCAGTGTTATATTCCTCTCTTCCTCTATCATTTTACTCATGTTTTTTATGCCAATAGGCATGTTTTCTCTCTCCTCTCTTTTTATGAATTTGTTGTTTATTCCTTAGAAAACCCACATTTTGTGCAAATCTAACCTAATCAAACTCATTCCCTAGGTGTGTCTACCTTGTTTTGCATTTTTGGCCCTTTTGGTCATTATTGTGTCCTTTTCACATGTGGACCTATTTGTTGTTGTTTTGTATTTTCATATTGTCTATTGCATGCCAATTTTACCTTAATTCAAATTATGAGAATCCTATATATACAATACAATAAAATTACATTGGGGAATAATACAATAAAATTACAATCGACGTCGAAAGTGCACATTACCTCTATCATCACTTCACATTTAGAGTCTAGGCACACCTAAGAAAGAGTTATCTCTGCTCAAAGGACTTGTATTACACACAAATTTGATTATACCAAAATAAGGTCTAATCTATTTGAATTTTTAACCAGGGAGAGGAGGTTGAAGCCCTATCTCAAACTCATCATTTATGCATTGTATGAACTGAAAGCGATCAAATTCCAACATGTGGGGTATGTCATTTGAAATTATAGTTTGGTGGTTTCCTGACCCAAATACTTCTCCCTTGTCTCTTTTGGATTGAATTCTCATTGAACCAAGTTGGGTCTAAGACAAAGAACCAAAAATTCAACAGAATTGGATTGAAAAAATAAGAAAATGAGCATATAGAAAAATTAAAAGTATAAAAGTGAAAAATTGACGTAAAAAATTATTTTCAAATCCCTATATAAGTCAAACATGATAAGATGAGTCCACCTAGTGCAATTATGCCCAAGTCAAACATGAACAAAGCATGAGTTTGCCCAAAAGCCCAAAATTTTAAGAGAAGAACATATACAATCTACACAATCATATTCCAAATCCATATTTATATTAATGAAAAAATTGTGATCATTTATTATCTGTTATACTTAATTTTCATAACCTATCACATTTATCAATCTGGTCTTATTTTTGTTAATAGACAATTGAGTAAATATTAATTTTTTACTATCATAATTTTATTGTTATACATATTCATTGTAACCATTTATCTTTATTTTTCATAAAACCAAAAAGAGGATAAACAAGTGGAATGTCAATTAAGGTGATTGATTAATTTTTGAAGGTGACTAATTAATTATTGAGGAAAAATCTAGACACATGATGAGATTCAAACAACAGGAAGCATGAAGGTCACTAGTTAATTATGAAAGATGGATAATTAATTATTAGAATCAAACTCTAAACATGAACAATAATAATGAAGATTTATAATTAATTTCTATTATAACCACAAAAAACATTATTAAGAAATAAATTTATATTAGATGTCACTCTATTACAATCAGTACATGTTAATGAAATAAAGAATATGGAAAGCATCACACTATTTGGCCAGTGTGGTTTTATATTATGTTATGGGAAAAACCATCATTAATTGAATTTGAAGCTTAAAAAGAATTAAGATAATAATTTGATTAATAATATAGTTTATCACTAAATTGGAATATTGTAATGCTTATAAGAGTATGATAAAATCCTAAGGTTAAAAGATCTCCAATCTTATCGGGATTGAAAATGAAGGACCTTTAACTAAATTCCTTTTAAAAGTGTTTTTTATTTTGTAATAAATCACTTTAAAATTTATGATAGTAACTAAATTATTTATTAATGAGTTATAACCAAACTTTAAAAATACTATAATAACTTCCACATAGTTATTTGATAAAGGATTATGAGGTAGTTTGTAAAGTAAAAGTAGTTCCACAATATAAAGATTTTAAAGATAGCATCAATCTCCATGTTATTGTGAAAATTTATATACATGTATAAAAAAAATTGATTACAACTCAATTGCATAGTATTATAATTATGAGTATTACTTATTGATGAAGAATAAAGTCGATGAAATTATTCATTAAGATTCTTGTAACATATAAATGTCAGCATGTATTTAATAATTGTTGAGAGAGTCTCTTGAATAATATTAAAATTATGGAGTATTGTTCTAAATTGAGGAAATTGTTCCTTAAGAATGTGTTTATATATGAAAACAAATGTGTTCTCAATAATTGTTGATAGAATCTCTTTTAATAAAATGAACATATATATAATTTATTTCCATTGTAAAAGTATTTATTTTGTATTTACTATATTGATCATGATATTAAAAATGATATTTCATTTATAAATCATTTAAATTTTCTTATTAAAAAAGTACTATGTCTAATTTAAGTAATTTTTTTAATAATAATTTTTTTTGAAATTATATTGATCAAGCAACAATCTCATATTATTTTATATGAAAATGCATTATGTTATATTTATTTTAACTATTAAAAAGATATAATAAAATTTTATAGTTGATAATAAAGTTATAAAATCTTTAATCTAAATAAGATTTTTTTAAAAATAATTTAATAATCAAATTACCTTTTAAAAAAGTAATTATTTTATAATAAATTATTTAAAAAATTATAATAATAAATAAATTATTGAATTATTTTCTAGTTATAAATAACCTTTACACAATTACAATAATTTCCACCTTATATAGTTATAATAATTTCCATCCCATAATTTGATATAGGACCATCCTATAATTTGATAAAGGACCAAAAGATTGTCCAGAAAGTAAAAGTAGTTCAACTTTAATGTTATGTTATTATGAAACGTTCTATTATAAAATAAATAAATTGGATTTTATTTAAACTCATTTAAATATAAGAAATAATTATATGAATAGTACTAAAATTATAAGTGTCCTTCATTTATGAAAAAGAAAGTTAAACAAATTGTTCCGTATAAATTTTGTTACATTTAAAAGTTAGTGTGTCCTCAATAATAGTTGAGAGAGTATCGTTCAATAAAATATGGGGTTTTTCCCATATTAAGAGGCATTGATTTTGCTCATAAAAAATATTACTCAAAAGGGGATTGTGCCCAATTTAAATATGTTTCTTTAATAATATTTTATATCTTATTTTTTTATCATTATCTCATATTCAGTTGGTATAGATGTATTGAAAGACAATATGACTAAATTTTGAAGATAAAGAGGGCATCGAGTGATCTACTCCACATGGCCTACGATGTCAATACAAAGGAAATCACAAAAACTTGGTAAAATCATTAAATTATAATGATGCAATAGAAAAATAACAATATTATACTATTACACATTCAAATGCATAAAATTAATATAATATTACCACTAATATTTAATGAGAAAAAATATAGTGTACATGTGTATAATGTGTACAAAGCTAAGAAATAAATCTTTTGTGATTAAAATGGATTTAAAAAACTTATCTAATTTTATTGGATTAAAGTAAAAATATATAAACATTTAATATTAATGTTATAGACACAATTGTATGCATTTTTTCATGTTCCTTTTTTATTGAATGGATTGAAATATATGTGTAAGAAATTAGTTACAAAATAAGGATGTTTAAAAATAATACAACTTTTGTAATTTGAATGACAAGTTTCTTTCATATGTTCTTCATAATTATACTCCTACATATGTGGTATGTTAACATTATACAGGTTATGCATGATCCTTGGAAGTTCTAACAAACATTGTGTAGGGTTTCCATTTGGTTGTTGATTCATGTGTAAAGTTTGTGTCCTACACGACATGCATATTTTCATTTTGAAAGCATGCAAGGGTGCATAAAATATCCATGGGCATCTCAAGTTATTATTGACATTTTCATGAAGTGTGTAATGTGTGAACATGCATAAGATTATGTGATATTTTTCAACATTCATTATTTAATAATATCAGCTCATGGTGTTCCCATTAAGCAAAGAAATGCTTGTGGAAACACTAATATGCTTTGACGATGGCATGAGGTTGCATCGATACACCATTGTGCATATATTATTTTTGTCATGTGCCACCTCAAGATGTGCCAATACAGTGGTGTAGACACCAAATTTTGGTACAAAACTTGTTATTACAACAATTTTTATACATGTTTATCCATATTTATCATCAATTTAACTTAGGGGTTAATTGGTGATTCTCTTTGTCCCATGACCGACATCGGTCTTACCCTGCCCGACATCGCCGGCTTCGGTCTGCACATGACCGACATCGGCACCTATCTGTTCGACGCCGGTTCCTCTTGACCGACATCGGTACCTGTGTTCGCCTGTGAGTAATGACTTTTTACCCGCGAGGTTCTTTGAATCAAAAAATCCATGTCCAAACTGCCCTGCTCAGAAGTATCCAGCCACATCCACTGGGTTCTGTCCGCCATCTCCTCCATAAACACCAAGGCTTTCCAGTTCTTAAGCCTGTCAAATATATCTGTCTTCCGCTTAAGAACATGCATCTCCTTCCTGCTCATGTGACCAAGCCTACGAAGCCACGTCTCCGCAACAAAAGAAGAATCAGTAATATAAACAAGTAGATAAAGGGTACCTGTTTTCTTACCACCAGCTAATTCAAGTGCATCCGCTGTGAGAGTTCTTGTGCATCTCTCATCACCCAATCTTTCTGAAGAAATTAGCCATATCTCCAAACCTGGGACCTGCATGACCTTCATCAACACCTGTGTGTTGGCTGCCTGCAATTTCAGCTTCACTTCCCCTTTGCCAATTCTTTGGCAAGGCTCACCAGCTCCTCTACCTGGAACTGCATGGAAAGAGGCAACCGAATCTTTTATCCAAGATTCAACTTTATCCAAGAAACTTGCAAACACATCCTGTGCAACAACCCCTGCTACATCTGTATCTTCAGTTTCTCCATGCTGATCTGCTACCAACCAGCAATAATCTTTTACCTGTTCTTTCTTTCCATAGGACCGTGAGTGACCATCTGTGCTTTTCAACTCCTCCATTCTTAGCTTACTTTGATCTGCTGTTGCTCTACTCCCACTCGATCAGAAACCCCTGAGAGTGCCCTGTAACCAAACACAAAACCTGCTTCCTCCAACCTTAGCTCTGATACCAATTGTTGGTATCAAGCTCAAGAACCTACAACCAAGGCTCTGATACCACTTGTTGGGAGGATGTAAAAAAACCGGAAGCACACAATTTGATTACTAAACCAAGCAACTTAATATGCGGAAATTAACCAGATTCACCAAGTAACTAGAATTCAGAATAACACATGATATGAGAGACAATACCAAATTGTATTAACACTTTATACAGAAAAGAATACAATAAAGAAGATGCCACTTCTTCTCCACCACCTTACAGAGGTTTCCCACACCTCAAGTGAACAGTAATTCTTCTCCTCAAAGCTCTCCCTCTCACAGGTCCCAACACCCAACTCAAAATACAGAGTTGGTGTTCACCTCCCGTGCTCCACGCACACCACAAGTGCTCCACGCACTCCACAAGCACTCCACGTGCTCCACAAGTACTCAAGGTACTTCAAGTAGATCTCCCATGAATCTGCAACAACCTGCAATTCAACAGACCATACTTATGGAAGGAACTCCCTTGCCTTCCTCTTGCTCTATCCGAGTACACACCTGTACTCCAAGTAGATCATGCCTGAAACTGCTCCCTGTTGTGTTGCTATCTGTATGACCTTGCACACCTGCAAATCAAACAATGGTTCTGCTCACCTGTGAACCTCGACCTTGCACACACATACACCTGCAGATCAACGATCTTACTTACCATGTAGATCTCCTATATAGGCCATGCAACTGTGACCAAGATCCTACACTCTTGAAGAACCCAGCTGGCTCTCCAATCCAGCACCAACACACCTGGTACTGTGGCACTAGGAGGAACGCACCATTGCTCTACCTCACACACAGAAGGAGCTTATAATTATGATCTCTTACTCCCTAGCACACTTTTCCAATACAACCATGAGTCTATTATATAGATCTCATCCAAACAATGATTAGACATCTAATTACAATAATTAGATCCGCAGCTATGAGTCTAAAATTAGCACTCATCATGCAAACTCTTGGTTCGTCAATCCACTGCCCGTAATTAACTCGCAGTCGAACCACACAGGCGACCGACGTCGGTCCCTGTCTACCTGGGGTCGCCGACGCCGGCCGATATATGACCGACGTCGGTTGCCTTCCTGTCTTACCCTGCCGACGCCGGTTGGCCAGACCAACGCCAAACACTTCTGACACTCAGCAACTCATTCTGCAACCTCCTCCATGTCTGCATCAGTGAAGCTTTTAGCTCCACAATCCTAACAATCTCCCACTTGGAGATAAACAGCTGCACTGTACCTATACCTGTACTCCGTCTAATCTGTTTCCTGGTTTGTATCCCTCTTCAAGCTCCCACCTGAAGACAACCCACCACACATCCCGTGGTGTACCACCTGTCATCCGAGTAACCTGCCACATCCGAACCTACAACACCTGTAGTGAAGTCCTGACCCTGCATAGCAACACCTGCTGCCGGTCCCTCTCAGAAAACCTGAGAACCCACTTCCCCGAATTGGCTCCTAACTCTCTGACAGCTCCCACTGCATGGGAATACTCAGGTCTATACCAGACCTCATGTGATTTCGGACACTGTACCTGTCCAGCCCTTAGTGTGCTCCGGTTCTGCATCCCGAACCTTGCCAACACCTGATTCACATCAGCTCCCACTCGAGACAAAATCAACCAGTGATCTCCATGTCTCCCATGTCAAAGAATTCCGCTGCTCCAAACTCCTCCTGACATGCCACTGAACTAATCTTACCCTTAGCTCAGAAAAACCCTGTATGTACACCCCTGCTAGCTAGCAAATATACCACATACAGCAACAGAATGATGTCGCGACTCATCATCCCCCTGGTAAGTCAAACCACAGTAGTTACCCTGACATTGACTGAAGCCATGCTCCGTCCTCCACCTGTCAAAACCTGTACCACTGTCCTGCAGCTCCACAAGACCATATACCTAATCTTCCGTCTCACGTATCCGTTCTCTCCATTCTTCTACTAAGGTATCCATTCGTTTCTATGCTTTCATACCTGCTGGCAACTCTACCAAAACACACTTGTCTGGTTCTCCTCCAAGGAATCACATCCTCACCCATGCCAAGCTCACACCTGTTTCCTGGATCCTTCCTGCTCTACAATCAGCAACATGTATAAAGAAGAGGAACAACGAATTTGAGGGCCTACTTACGCCTTCAGTCCTCTGTATGGGTGTTTGAGACTCCTTGACAGCTTGCTATCCACCCAGAATCTGTTACAGTGACCGACCTCGGTCACTCCACAGTCTGCATCCGACCGACGTCGGTTCCATGCGTCTGTACCTGACTACCAACCTGCCTGCGCTGGTGTCCCTGCTGCCGACGTCGGTCATTCTAACCGACATCGGTCTTACATACTGCCGACGTCGGTCCCATGACCGACATCGGTCTTACCCTGCCCGACATCGCCGGCTTCGGTCTGCACATGACCGACATCGGCACCTGTCTGTTCGATGCCGGTTCCTCCTGACCGACATCGGTACCTGTGTTCGCCTGTGAGTAATGACTTTTTACCCGCGAGGTTCTTTGAATCAAAAAATCCATGTCCAAACTGCCCTGCTCAGAAGTATCCAGCCACATCCACTGGGTTCTGTCCGCCATCTCCTCCATAAACACCAAGGCTTTCCAGTTCTTAAGCCTGTCAAATATATCTGTCTTCCGCTTAAGAACATGCATCTCCTTCCTGCTCATGTGACCAAGCCTACGAAGCCACGTCTCCGCAACAAAAGAAGAATCAGTAATATAAACAAGTAGATAAAGGGTACCTGTTTTCTTACCACCATCTAATTCAAGTGCATCCGCTGTGAGAGTTCTTGTGCATCTCTCATCACCCAATCTTTCTGAAGAAATTAGCCATATCTCCAAACCTGGGACCTGCATGACCTTCATCAACACCTGTGTGTTGGCTGCCTGCAATTTCAGCTTCACTTCCCCTTTGCCAATTCTTTGGCAAGGCTCACCAGCTCCTCTACCTGGAACTGCATGGAAAGAGGCAACCGAATCTTTTATCCAAGATTCAACTTTATCCAAGAAACCTGCAAACACATCCTGTGCAACAACCCCTGCTACATCTGTATCTTCAGTTTCTTCATGCTGATCTACTACCAACCAGCAATAATCTTTTACCTGCTCTTTCTTTCCATAGGACCGTGAGTGACCATCTGTGCTTTTCAACTCCTCCATTCTTAGCTTACTTTGATCTGCTGTTGCTCTACTCCCACTTGATCAGAAACCCCTGAGAGTGCCCTGTAACCAAACACAAAACCTGCTTCCTCCAACCTTAGCTCTGATACCAATTGTTGGTATCAAGCTCAAGAACCTACAACCAAGGCTCTGATACCACTTGTTGGGAGGATGTAAAAAAATCGGAAGCACACAATTTGATTACTAAACCAAGCAACTTTATATGCGGAAATTAACCAGATTCACCAAGTAACTAGAATTCAGAATAACACATGATATGAGAGACAATACCAAATTGTATTAACACTTTATACAGAAAAGAATACAATAAAGAAGATGCCACTTCTTCTCCACCACCTTACAGAGGTTTCCCACACCTCAAGTGAACAGTAATTCTTCTCCCCAAAGCTCTCCCTCTCACAGGTCCCAACACCCAACTCAAAATACAGAGTTGGTGTTCACCTCCCGTGCTCCACGCACACCACAAGTGCTCCACGCACTCCACAAGCACTCCACGTGCTCCACAAGTACTCAAGGTACTTCAAGTAGATCTCCCATGAATCTGCAACAACCTGCAATTCAACAGACCATACTTATGGAAGGAACTCCCTTGCCTTCCTCTTGCTCTATCCGAGTACACACCTGTACTCCAAGTAGATCATGCCTGAAACTGCTCCCTGTTGTGTTGCTGTCTGTATGACCTTTCACACCTGCAAATCAAACAATGGTTCTGCTCACCTGTGAACCTCGACCTTGCACACACATACACCTGCAGATCAACGATCTTACTTACCATGTAGATCTCCTATATAGGCCATGCAACTGTGACCAAGATCCTACACTCTTGAAGAACCCAGCTGGCTCTTCAATCTAGCACCAACACACCTGGTACTGTGGCACTAGGAGGAACGCACCATTGCTCTACCTCACACACAGAAGGAGCTTATAATTATGCTCTCTTACTCCTTAGCACACTTTTCCAATACAACCATGAGTCTATTATATAGATCTCATCCAAACAATGATTAGACATCTAATTACAATAATTAGATCCGCAGCTATGAGTCTAAAATTAGCACTCATCATGCAAACTCTTGGTTCGTCAATCCACTGCCCGTAATTAACTCACAGTCGAACCACACAGGCGACCGACGTCGGTCCCTGTCTGCCTGGGGTCGCCGACGCCGGCCGATATATGACCGACGTCGGTTGCCTTCCTATCTTACCCTGCCGACGCCGGTTGGCCAGACCAACGCCAAACACTTCTGACACTCAGCAACTCATTCTGCAACCTCCTCCATGTCTGCATCAGTGAAGCTTTTAGCTCCACAATCCTAACACTTTCTTCCTCTATTTATCATTTTTATCATCTTTTCTTATGCCATTAGGCATTTTATCTCTATCCTCTCTTCTTATGCATTTGTTATTTCTTCCTGAAAAACCCACACATTGTGCAAGTCAAACCTAATCAGCTAGTTCCCTAGGTGTGTCTGCATTGTTTTACATTTTTTGGCCTTTTTCTCATTGTTGTGTCATTTTTGCATGTGGACCTATTGTTGGTGTTTTTTTGTTTCATGTTAGCTATTGCATTCCAATGGTTCCTTAATTCAAATCATGAGAAGCGTATATATATATATATATATATATATATATATATATATATATATATATATATATATATATATATATATATATATATATATATAATTCTAACATGCATGAAATAAGACACCAATAAATACAACTAACATTGAGTAGGCACATCACCTTTACCATCACTTCTCATTTCAAGTGTAGGCACAACTAAGAAATATTTATCTATGCTAAAGTGACATATATTACACACACATTTTATTGTGCCGAAATAAGGTCTAAGATAGTTTCATTCTTAACTAGGGAGAGGATGTTGAATCCCTATCTCAAACTCATAATTTACACATTACATGAACTAGGAGAGGTCAAATGCCAATATGTAGGATATGTAGCTTAAAATTATAGTTTAGTGGTTTTGTGACCCAAATACTTCTCAGTTATCTCTTTTGGATTGACATCTCATTGTAAAAAGTTAGATCAAAGACAAAAGAACCAACAATTCAACACATTTAGCTTAGATAGATAGGAAAGTGAACATATAGAAAGGTTAGAAATATAATAGTACAAAAGTGACATAAGAATTTGGTTTCAAAACCCTATAAATGTTACACCTGATAAAATGAGTCCACCTAGTATAATTATTCCCAAGTTAAACATGCACAAAGCACAACTTCACCCAAAACCCTAAGTTTTATTGGCAGAACACATACAATCTACACAATCCTATTCCAAACCCATGTTTGTATTAATGTAAAAAAAGTGTGACCATTTCTTATCCTTTGTAATTAATTTTCATAGCCCATTTCATAATTTACCACTTTGGTCTTATTTTTATTAATATACAATTGGGTAGATCTTGATTCTATACTATCATAATTTTATTGTTGGACCTATTCATTGCAACCATTCGTCCTTATTTTGCATAAAACCTAAAAGAGGATAAACAAGTGGAATGCCAATTAAAGATTAAAAAATGTTGATGGCATTGTTTGGTGTATTGCTTTGAATGCTACTAAAATTACAAATTTTTTACTATGATAAACACTAAGTAATGATGAGCAACATAGAGAATGATGATCAAAATATGGTTGACAGGATGTTTCCTCATACCCCATAGGGGAGATGCCTGTTAATCTCATAAAGGGAACCAATTGAATTATATTTACACTTTTCCACATTAAGAATAAAATGAGAATTATTATATATTGATTTGTGTTAGGATGTGAACTCACTATTCATAGTCACTATTCATGGTCACTATTCATGATGATGTGGCTTGATGGTGATGTAGATGTTAGTGATGTGGCTTGTGAGTGATGTGACTGATTGGTGATGTGGTAGGGGCCCATGGAGGGTATCTTATGAGTGATCAAGTTGATGTTATGGGAGTGGGTCATAGCACTCCACCAAATCACATGGGTTTTTCCTTGGTAGTCACATGGGTAGTGTCACATGGTGCAAAAGGAAAAAAGGTTGGTGTGGGTTAAACTTCAAATGGACGCCATTATTCCCATAAGTGAAAAGAGTCAAAAGGTGATTACAAACATCTTTTGGACTCATGTGGTCACATATAGAATGAAGACAAGAAATTTACTATAGCAGATTGACCTCGCATGTGTGGGAGACAATATTTTTGGGACCACATGGAGGTGGCACATGTTCATATCGAAAGTGAAGATGCCTTGAAGAATTTTACACATGAAGATAGCACCACTACTATTGAGGATCACATGCACATCAAGTGTGGGTCAAAACTATTTAGTTCCACTATTAATTCTCTCTCCCCCCTCTCTCTCATGTCGTATAATGCATAAATATGCATTAGCTCTCTCATTGTAATTAATCCAATTAGTGGATCCATGCAAGCCTTGGGTTTGCATGATTGGAGGTTGGATCATGTAGGCCAGTGTAGTTTGGTTCACACCCTGAATGCTTTAGATGGAAGCATTGAGTGCTTGTATATTAGCATTGAAGGAGTTGTGTTGTAAGAGAGGAATTATTGAATTAATGAAGTGTGAAGCCACCATTTTGACCATGGTTTTATTCCTTGCTTGTTTGCAATATATTTTGACCTAATCTCTATGTAATGTGTCCTCTTTATTGTCTATGTTTTTGTAGATTGTTTATTCCACATTCATTTCCTTGCACTGTAGGATATATCTCATTGATTTAACATGTAGTATCCGGGCTTTATTCCTAACAATTTGTTTAGTGTATAGACTAAGACTATATAAGATGCAATAAATTATCTGAATGACTAAAAGAGTATCACAATGAGAATATAGTCATGAGTAATCCTTCATATGCTTGTTTCATCAAGAAGGACCAATTATAACTTTTATTTATTATTTTTATTATGTAACAAATTATATTTGATGTAGAAGCGATTGGAATAAGATGGAATTAGGCCAATCATTTCATTTCCAAATTTAATTAGTCTTTATATAGATAAAAGGGAACCTTTTATATATTAAAAATAATATAAATAACCATGGTGAACTAAGCATCTTTCTTCACATAAGCTTACTTAATAGTACTAATATAAATCTAATTTATTTATAACCTTTATAATCTTTATTACAAACTCTATAAACATAGTTTTCAATCTAAAGTTAAAACTCTTGGCTATAGATAAATTTAGTTTGAAAATTTTAAAATCTCATTCCAGTAAAATGTTTTCATTAAAAAAATTGAAATATAAATCATAAAGACATATTTAATGAATGTAAGGGTACATATCTATTGCATATCTCTTGGCCACATAAAAATTTATTTCGATAATTTTAAATTATCATTTAAATGAAACTTCTTCATAATTTTTTTTGAAATAAAAATCATAAAAACATATTTAGTAGGTAGAGGTGCATATCCATTCCATATAACTATAAACATTTTTGATAAGTTTGCCATCCCTAACTCTTTAGGCAATGCTATCATGTATAATATGAGCCTTACCTTCATCAAACAATTCCAAATATAAGACTCTTAAAACAATATTTATGATGGTGGAGACTAGCCTGTGGCTTAGAATTTTTCATTGATCCTTCTCTAATATTATTTAGCCACAATAAATAAGATGGTCTAGTAACTTTAGATTTGGAAGAACAACCACATCCCATTTAACTAAATGCAAGCTCTTCTTATTTTGCATTCCTTACCAAAATAATTTTCTCTAGATTTTATCCAATCTCTTACCAACCTATTTTAGGAGGAATAAGACACAGAGATTGATACATCGTCATATTTTAAAAAAGGAAAAAAAAAAAATCGTTTTAGTAAGAATCAATCTCTCAGCCTTCAATAACTAATTATTTATCCATTTTAAGAAAAATTTAGAAACACGTCCCGTAATAAAATTCTGATCATAGTCGTTATGTTTATCAAAGAATATTTCGTGCCCAAAATTTCATAGGGAAAGATTGAATAAAAAAATACAAGTTCCTTTGAATAAGATGGATCAAGGAAGAATGAGAATCGATAAAATGAAGGCAAGTATTTTGTGAGTTGATACATAGTCCACAAGCACAAGAGATTATGTGGAGTATTGTTGACCTCTAATTTTGACAAATGATACCAATGCGCACCTATCAATGTAAATCCCAATAAAAAAATTAGTGTAAAAGACACATTTTGTTTAAGTATTATGAAACAATGAGAATGCTATTAATGAAGGTTTTGAAGAATGGATTGAGGATTTTGGCCAAGTCTAGTGATGTGTCTTAGTTGGTAAATGTGTGGAAGCAAAGGGAAGCAGAGGCTTTCGACATCCTACGAGCAAAGCATAGAGATTTAGGTTAGCACAGATAAAGGATGCTAAAGAATCAAAAGTTTGGTTTTACAAAGCATAAGGTATGAGAATAGAAAGATAAATTTGTAAAAGATAAATTTACAATTGTACCTTAGCACAATCTTTTTAGAAAGTCATCAGAGAGAATATCAGTTTATGAGTAAGGCACATCTTGTATGTTATAAAATATAACTTTATATATCGAGTTTGGGTTTGGAATTGTTATGATATGTAGTATATTTATTGTTATTCTTACTTTCATATGTTATGTTTATTTAAGTATTGAATTTAATTATAAGATAATATTGAATGATGTTGCAAATCAATGGTATATTGAAATATATATGAATTTTTAGTAGTATTTATATATCTATTTTATCTTTCACGGGTACTCTATTAAATTAAGTACAATAATCAATGTTTATTTATAATATGTTAATGGTTGTCCCTTTTAAATTCATCTTTATTAACTAATACAATGTCTTTTAGTCATTTATTTGTGTCACGTGTGAACATGTAATTTTTACTTGCATGATGTTTTATTATACATAACTAGGCTTATTTTTGTGGTTCATGCTAGTGGCATAATAAATTAGTTAGGCACTAGAAAAACTTCAAAATTTTGGTTCTGTTATCAACACCCATGTTAATCGAATTGATAAGGACAATGTCATGAAATGGCCAGAAAAATTTATTCTAAAATAGTTTTTTGATCATGTGCTAGAGTTTACAAATAATCATTCAAGTAGAGTGGATTTGAGACCTAAGAATTGGGTAAGAAATAAACTATATGATCCCATGTACAATCTTT
The DNA here is from genome assembly GCA_037957365.1 of Torreya grandis. NCBI lineage: Eukaryota > Viridiplantae > Streptophyta > Pinopsida > Cupressales > Taxaceae > Torreya > Torreya grandis. The sequence goes on along the minus strand of JARHVA010003395.1, from coordinate 489,216 downwards.
TATTTTTATAAATACCTAAAAGTTACATTCATCACTAGATGTATATATCATAGGACACTGTAGGAATTTTGGAAGGAGATATACATGGACATATGCACAAATCAAACAGTTGAAGTGAACAAAAAAATTATAGACATGAGTTGTATATTTGGTGGAAAGGTGAACATAGTATCTACCGATCACAGTTTTCCATGTCCACTTATTTTTTCCCTAAATAAGTAGAATGTTAGTTTCTACATGGGTCAATGATATCTTTCATCACTTAAGAACCCTTGAAAATCAATAAAATCATGGCAGATTTTGGGGACATTTAAAAGTTGTACGAGGATATATAAAATCCTCCCATTAATGTTTTGTATATGGTAAATAGATAAGGGAATGGCAAGATTGCATGTCATTCCAGTTAAAGTAGTGTAAACACACAATTACAAATGCTAGTTTTATAGTTAGTATGAACTCAAAATTAATTGAAACATACCACTAACATAGACATGGTCTTCTAATTGGGCAAGATGAATAAGATAAAAAAAATTAAAAAAAGAAAAAATAATTGGTTATACCTTTCCTTGTTATCTTCTTTTCGAAAAGAGTGATGGTGCTCAAATGTAGTTGCAAGAGGCTTGTATAATGCACATGGGAAATCTAATAATATAACCCCTTACCAACTTAATGATTTTAGTATGTGTGATGGGGGATATTGAATATTTATATGGTTATTTGAACAAAACTTCATTTTAAATCCAAATCTTCTTGGAATGAGGAGAGGGCTCCTCAATTTATATATTTTTCAAATTAATGTGGACTGTTGATCCAAGATGAATTTCTCAATAGATGAGGATCAATCCCTCAAGGAGAGGCAAGCATTAAATTCTATGACATGGAGTATGTAAGTGTTTATAATTATCTCTATTCATGAGGGTTTGGAGTATGTAAGTTCATGTTATATACATTTCTTATACTTTTCTCACGTTGCAGTAAGCTTACCTTATGAAGGACGTCTTTAAATTTTGAAAAATGATTCTAAATTGTCAAGTTGGTGGGATGATGTAGGAAATTATAATTTAGTTTATTTATACTAAATATGGCATTTGTATTCCATGTAATTTCCCATTAGTGATTTATCAAATAGCTAATCAAAATCAATTAACTAATAAAAAATGATCTAGATAATGCAGTTACTTTTTGTAATGTTCCACTTTTGATTAATCATTTGATTTAATTTAACTATGGTGACATTAAAAAAGATATTGATCCAAAGTGTTATTGACAGACTATATAATTTCAACAATCAAGAATGTACCAATGTGTTTTTAAGATATGTTCAATATTTTTGTGGGTGAATTTGGAATAATTGACAAATTCCAATTTAATTTGTGTCAAGTTATAGAAAGTTGCTCAAATATGAATTTTGACATAAAAGTGATAAAATTGAAGTGTATACATTTTCCCCCTCTTTGAAAGATTGTTGTAATATTTTAATCAAAGTAATATATTTTCTAAGAAAAATAATAATAATAATTGATCAAGATCAAAGTGATGTGACTAAAATTGATGATTTTATCATGAGAATAACTCACTATGGTGCTTGGGGTAAATGAATATGACCTAGGGTTATCACTTGTGGGACTGCATGAATAAAAAATTTGGTAGATAGGTCCTCAAAAGGAAGGAAAAAGTTCATGCAATGATGAAAAAGGTTTTGAATTAAAGACACTAGGTGAAAATAGGATGAAAATGGTGAAACTAGCCATAAAGAAGCCTCTTGGGAGCAAAATGGGATATATTAGGGGGTACAAAAATGAAATTTGGGATATAAATATATCCCTAGGAGGTGATAAAAATTCATTTTCAACCTCCCTAATAATTTGGAGCTCTATTATTTTTAGATAAGTGTTACAATAATGGCTTGGATTCCACATCACAGACACCTTGGAGAGTGTACAAGAGAGTATAGGTGACCACTCGAGAGATGCATACTAGTATGTATAATTGTTTGCTTAAATTTTTTGCCTTGATTACAATTAATGATAGGTCCAAGTAATATGTCTAGATATTTCACCAGTGAAGGAAAAATATAGAGTGGTAGAATCACCCATGCAAATGGTGAAATCATATTCACAAATAATAGAATCACCATTGGATATGTCAAAATCACAAAGAAAATTATGATATCACTTGAAAATTGAATATTATGGCTAGAATAAGGATATCATAGAGTAAATGGTGATAATTCCAATGTATGGTTGAAATTGCTTAAATGGAAAAATCATCCTAAAAAATAATAAATAAATTTGTCCTAATGGTGGTAACATGTCGTTAGTGGTAAAATCTCTAAACTCAATTGGAAGTAATGAGAGAACATGGAATAGTGGAGAGATAGTCCTGCATAGTATCAAAAAAACATTGTGGAATGGAGAAACAATAAGATGGAAAAGGAGTAGTGAAAGTGAAATTCAAAATGGTTAAATCACCCTATGTAATAGATAAATGACCCTATGTAGTGGTAAAATCACCAAGACTATGAAACAGACTAATTTTGATTTTGTATAGGATTAAATGTTTTGATTTAGTTGTGAGATATAATCAGTCAAATGTTCATGATGAAAATTTGATTGATTATCTAGATGACTATGTGTGTTAACATGTCCTGATTGCATCGGCAGATTCAGGTGAGTCATAGGTGTTGAGTGAACCCCAAATTTAGATAGATGATACTTTAGGCTTTCTAGAGGTTGTGGAATTATTATACATATAAAAATACCTATCATTTAGGTGGATCTAGGTCACTTACAATGTGTTAGTTTAAAAATGGCACTCAAAGACTAGCACCTTTTTATTGTTGACAGGGGAGGTGACTGTCACTATACATGATGTGTGGAGGATTATGCACATCCTCTAGTTAATAAAGGAAAGGATGGGTATTTTTGAGATAATATTTGGCCTCATTGTTGTTGTGACAAACCATTTGACATTGATGCATTGGTATTAGAGATATCTATTAATAGGGAGCCATTGATTCTGATGGCTATTGTCAACAACATAATGATTCATGACAAGAGTGACCAATAGTTTCACACGGGAATCAGAGGCATAATTAAGGATATTCATGATGATATTTCTTTATTTTCCTAGTGTCATGTGGTTATAACATAGATGTAGATATATTTTCACATGGTTGCATATATAGGTGGTCAGATTATTAGAACCTTGACATTATTATAGGTGTGGTCCTAGGACCATATCATGATTGAGCATCCTTGGGATGTAGGACGCATCGGGTCCTACATGATCCCTTGGAATATAGATGGTATATCATTAGAGGAGGATGATGATGACATAGAGAGGACCTCACCTTATATCATTATGCTATAGAATAGTTGTCTAATGCATATGTGATTTGGATGCCTTAGTTTCCTATATAGTTTGTATGGGGAGAGTATGATGATTTTATTAAATCTATGAAAACATTATGTTAAATTAATAGCCAAAAAGAGTTTATAGTTAAGATATATCATCATGATAGAGTGTAGTGTTAATTTAGGATATGACATGATGTGTCATATAGGACCCACTATTTTTCCCATGTCACATGAGATATCATTAACTAGGGCCCACCTATGCCTATATCAAAGATAATTACATGTTGGACTAGGTTACTAATAACACCCTGGGACTATGAATATGTAGAGGAAGACATAGGTGATCCAAGTGCATATGTAGTCTAGTGGGCATAATACATGCCTATTAGATTGACTAGATCATAGTTAGTAGGAGCACAAGCCCTTTGGTAGAATGTTCAACATGTACAAATGGAAACATAGGTTGAACCCCAATAATGAAAATAGAGTGGTGTACATAAAATACTAGTACAAGATATGAGGGGTGAGGATGGAGATGGAGGGAAGGTGATGAACATTTATAGGTACATGTACCTATTTAGGGATAGATCCTAGCACAAGTCCAATGGCCCATCATCATGATAATTGAGAGTGGGAGGAATGGATGATAGGTTTGAGGACATGGGGTTGACTAGGATAATGGTGGATAGGGAGAAGTCCATGATCTGGGCTAGACTAGATAGTTTGTGGTTGAGTTTGAGGAAAGGAAAGGTAGAATAGAGATTTGTTATATCCCTGATATAATTGATTATGTAGGATTGGTACCTTTTCATATGATAGTGTAAACATACCATTACACATAAATGTATGATTTGTTTCCTTCAATGACTACATGAAAGGTAGGTTTGGAAAAAAATTATTTAGTAGGTCCATCCACATTTGCTAGGTTAGTTAAGAACTAGGTTACTATTGATAGATTATAAAGAGAGATTTTAGTTAGGGTGATAGAGATATCTATGTTATAACACGGGGTGGATAGTTTATGGTTTTTGCTAGCTTGGGATCCTAGTGAGGAAATAAGATTATAGAGATTGATAAATACAAAAGAACATATGTTGGTACACTAAGGGGACAAGTTGCTAAGATGATGGCCATTGAGGGTTATTTATCCATAAGAGATGTTGGTCTAGTGACTACAATAGGTGAGTAGTATACATCCTATATGGATGTTTATAGGCTCATAGGGGAACAATATGTATAGATGCAAATTATGACATAGCAAAATTTGTCCAAGGCTCTCTAAGAGACTATGTGGTCCAAGGATGAGGTTGGATACTAGAGATGATTATATGAGAGTGAAGTACCTCAGAGGCAAAGAGCACCATCCTTATATAAGTATATTAATTAGAGATAAGGCCAGTCTTCTAGGACTCACGGTACATTACCTCATATATATTATTGGGACAACCATTTCCACATATAGGGTTGATAGGGACCTCATAGATTAATCTTGTACATATCACATGACAAAACATCCATTGGGATAGACCAACAACAAGATCTCCTCAAGGGAGTCAACTTATTAAGGGACATAGTAAGATTTGATGGGTCACTTTGGATTGTATTCCCTCTTTTTTCATAAATGATTTGTATACATACATAAAATGTAAATATCTTTTGATGTATATATAGACATTATATTGTACTCATGGACTTTTGATACTTATATATGAGGCTTATTTGATTTACTCTATGCTGATATTTGATGTTGATATTGTGTGTGTGTGTGTGTGTGTGTGTGTGTGTGTGTGTGTGTGTGTGTGTGTGTGTGTGTGTGTGTGTGTGCATGCGTGCATGCATGCGTGTGTTTGTGTGTGTGTGTGTGTGTGTGTGTGTGTGTGTGTGTGTGTGTGTGTGTGTGTGTGTGTGTGTGTGTGTGTGTGTGTGTGTGTGTGTGTGTGTGTGTGTGTGTGTGTGTGTGTGTGTGTGTGTGTGTGTGTGTGTGTGTGTGTGTGTGTGTGTGTTGTGTGTGTGTGTGTGTGTGTGTGTGTGTGTGTGTGTGTGTGTGTGTGTGTGTGTGTGTGTGTGTGTGTGTGTGTGTGTGTGTGTGTGTGTGTGTGTGTGTGTGTGTGTGTGTGTGTGTGTGTGTGTGTTGTTATTAATGATTGATATGATGTTCTTTATGATGTTGGATATGATTTAATGTTTTCTTTCTATTTTAACTTACTTTTCATGTTATGATATAATGTTGATATAATTGATTTGATGATTGACTATCTCTTATATGCTTGTTTGTATGATGTGATCATGTTTAACATAGATATCCATCTATGATACTTTATGTTACCATATTTATTAGTGTGATAGGACACTTAGCCATGATGGTGATATAAGTACCAATGTAATTTTTGGTACACACATGAAAATATCCTTTGCAACTTGATGTTTAATTTTGTATTTATCATGATGCATCATAAATATAAAATGAATCATGACAACATATATACCAAATGCATAGGGACTATCTCAAATGTAAATGTGTGATATAATGCATCATGATGTAAAATATCATGATGACCTTATCAACAAATACACATTAAGCCAAGACTTAAATAATAATATTACATGTAAACAATCAATCAAATAATCATGTATCCAACACTTAAATCATAAAATAAAAAGTCAATATTATGGGAAGGCATTCAATTATATGTCGTGGTTCTTTTTCCCTTGAGATGAAAAAAGTGAAAGATTAGGCAATGTTGGAAACTTGAATTAGGAATAAGAAAATGGGTAAAAGAAAGGATGATATGATGGTGGTTGAGTTGACCCTAGCTACCCCATGTAGCTAAGTTTTCCTACACAGTACTTGTCAACCTTAGGATGATGTAGCTCTCCAAAAATGGAGAATTATGGATTTGATGATGTTAAATTAGGATGATCATGATCAAATAAATTATAACCCCTCAAAAAATGTGTGTAAATACACAAGATTAGGATAAACATTGATAATATTAAAGTTTTTTGGACCAAACTAAAAAAAGAGTGGAAATCAAATCCTAATAATATGACTAAGTGGACAAATATTTTTTGGATCTATATCTCTTTTTGGGATTTTTATGAACTTGCAAATGTTTAAGATTTTATGAATTTTAAGGTTTTTTCAGATTTGCTGATGTTTTTGGATTTTTGGAATATGTATACACTAGAGTATTTTTTGGAGGAGATATAAGGAAAACTAGTGACACTTGCAAAAATTTAATTGAAATTAAATATAAAGGAAAGCTTAAACATATATACAAGGAGTGATTAGAAAAAGGAAAGTCCACTCCAATAGCAAGGTAAGTCATGTAGGATAGGAAATATATCAGGATCAATTAGATATGAGATGGGATGAAGGAATATAAGAATTGAGAAAAGAGGACCGAATAATAAAGTTAGTTTTCCAAGGATTAGAATATATGAAAACCCTCAATGCGGTCATTTGATATCATGATGTGAAGATTTTTTCATACTATGATTATGCCACAACTTGTAGTATCTATAAAACCCGACCAAGGTCAAAATAGGAAAGATAAATTGAAACATCATGCAAATCAGTTGATGGATATAAAATGCATGGAAAGGACATGAATAGACATGGAATTGTTCCCCCAAGAAGGGGTTCTCATAGATAATTCTTTGTTGGATCAAGCATAAAATTGATTTATATGCATGATATTCATATCTCATCTAACTCTTCCCCATCTTTTATTTATAATATGTAGGAATTAGAACCACATTTAGTTGTGATGGCATATGGACTGAACCATTTAGGATCAAAATTTTATTTATTTTCATGGTCTACATTGGTATTTCATTGAATATAGTTCATCACAAGATCACCAATTTCAAACTCTCTAGAAATGGTACACTTATCATAGTTGTGGGGTAGCTGATTTTGATATGATTTGAGATGATTCAAGGAATCTATCCATTTTTTATCCAAGATTTACATCACTTGTAGCATGACTACTCTAAAATTTACATCATCAGTAATATTTTGTAATGAAATGTGTAGGGAGGGAAACATGATCTTGACAAGGATGATATATTGTTAGCCAAAGACTACATAATAAGTTGTGGCTCCTAGAGTAGTGTGGATGTTGTTTTAATAATCACATTAGGTAGGAAATAATTAAAAATTCCAATAACAACCAACATCACTAATGATATTTTTGAGGATTTTAACAATATTTTTATTTAATTTTTTAGCTTGATCATTATCTTAAGGATAAATGGAGTTCACCATCTGTGTTTAATATGAAACTATGAACAAAGGGATTTAACATCTTTATTTTTGAATGAAATGCCATTATAAAAAATTATGACATATGAGTTGCCATAAAAATAAATGATGTGATTTAGGATGATTTTGTAAATTTTCTTGCTAGTTATATAAGTGAGTTGAATGGCCTCAACCCACTTAGTAAAATAATTTATATCCATAATGATGTCTTTATGGTTGTTAGATAATGTGGGGCTTATTTTCCCTAAGACATTGAGTCCCCATTTGGAAAATGGCCAAGGATATGTGAGCGACTAAAGTTATTATGATGGAGCATGGATCAAGTCAGCATGTTTTTCGTAAACAACACACTTTTTAACATATTCACATATATCAGATTTAATTATCATTCAATAATATCTGGTACAAGGGGTTTATTAGAGAGGACTATTTTGCTAGTATAGACCCTAAAAATCTCATTGTGTACATCTTTTATTGTTAATTCTATTTCCCTTAAATTTAAACAACAAAGGAACATCTCATAATAAACTTTATGAAAGAGCATGACATTGAGTAAGGTGTAATGGGAGGTGTTTTTTATGAAGGATTTATTTTGTGTATGGGATACATTAGTAGGGAAGGTAATGTCTATGAGGTAAATGTATATTTCATGGTACTAAGGGTAGTTGGGACCAAAAATTTCACATTCAATGAGGAATTGATATTCTTATACATTGGAAGACATTTCCAAAAGTGAACCAATAGTATCCATAACATTAGTTGATATGTTATTTACTCATGACGCTTGTTCAAATTGTATGTGATCAAACTATTGCTTGAATTTTTTTACCATGTATTTTCAAGGAATAAACATATCATATTTTGTTTGGTATTGATAATTCACTTGATTGATGATAAGTTTAGAATAAATATTTGTTACAAATTGTTTAATGCTCCATTAAATATCAATATGAGTTCTTGCCATAAGTTCCTCATATCCAGTGATATTATTTATGCATGGAAAATCAATGTGAGATATCTTAGGGATAAGATCACATTGTGGTGTGATAAAAATTATACTTTACCCTAATCCATAGGATGTGGATGAACCATAAAATTAAATATTTCATTATCGAGATTATTCAAGGGTGAAAATAGGCTCATATAGAAACTCAAATGTTAACTGTTAGGTATATTGTAATTGAGCCTCTACTAATTGATCAAAACCTACCTACCCATTTATAGCCTTTTGATTGGTATACTCAATATAAAATTCACTTAAGATCATAATCAATTTGGCTATATAAGCTATCAATGTTATCTTGGAGATAATATACTTAAGAGGATCAATTTTTTTAATGACGAAGTTCTTATTGGTAATCATGTAGTGTTGCAACTTATGGGATGTGAAAACCACTACTAAACATTCCTTTCCAATAAGTGAATAGTTATATTCATAAGTTACCAATGTCTTACTCAATTTAAATTTCTCTTTATTTTCTTTGATCATCATGATGGGCTAAACGTGTACCCAATACATGTTGGGTTGCTAATATGTAAATTAACAATGACTTCCCTAGCGTTGGATTGACCAACACTAGTGGACTAGCCAAATACTCGCTCAATTGATCAAACGCCTCATAAAATTGACTATTTCATTTAAATGCAGTTCCCTTTTTTAGGAGGTGTGTGAAGGGATGGAAATAATCTTCAAGATATGAAATAAATAGATGAATAATCCAAATTTTCCATTCTAGATTACATAACTACTTTATAATAGATAAGGGAGGCATGCCTGCTATGAACTTAAGTTTAGTTGGGTCTACATCAATAACTTGTAGTGAAATAATGAAACCCAATATAAACTACCAGATGTGACATCAAATAATTTTTTTGGGATTAAGGTGTACTATATATTCTTGAATCCAATTAAATATTCACTAAAAAAATATAGAGTGATTTGAATGAGTATTATATTTTCCTAAACTATCATCCACATAATCTTTCACAAAATTGTGCATCATGTCATCCAAAATGATAACCATCACCTTATAATATGTAGCACTAGTATTTTTAGGCCAAAAGGCATGAGATGATAATAAAACATTCTCTAAAGAGTGGTGAAATTTTTATTTTGTTGATCATATATATCTATTTTGATCTGGTTAAATCTAAAAAATACATCCATAAGTGATAACATTTTATACCCAATTATGGAGTTGATAATCATATCAATGTTAGGAAATAGAAATTCATCCTTTATACAATCTATGTTAATATCCCTGAAAGATGTAGAAAGTAAAATTCCTTTAAGTATTTTGTTGATGGGGATGATAGTGTACATACACTTTGAATAATTGATAGACTTAATGAATGTTAGAGGTAAAATCACTAAGATGGGGGCTGAATTTGTGAGCCCAGATATTTTGATCTCAATTCCAATCCTTTCAAACTATTAAAATAATCAACATATATCAACTTGATCAAGCAACATTAATAAGAGAGATCACTCATTCAATGCATACATAAGATCAAACACATAAGACATAGTTCCTATGAGAAATGCTCATGGGAAACAAAACCCACCCTCAAGCCTGAAACACATGAACTAATTATCCTATAAGAAATTACAAAGAAGAAACTAGTTAAATCCTTTATACCTGAAAACCTTGATCATATCCACCAAACCAAAGGTCTTTAGTGAAACACCTATTTCACATGGAATAACTACCCTTAAGGAAGATCAAGTCTTTTATACCCTCCTTTTAACACCTCCAACCTAGAACTGATGTATTAAAAACTTGTTGATGTATCTATAATTATCTAACCTTGCAAGAAATTCCTCTCTATCTCGTACATGCCTCTCACATAGGCATGCCACAATCTCTCTCCTTCTTTACTCAAATAGTCCTCATATGCAAACTCAGACCTCTTCACATATCTTCAATCTACAAGAGATATATTCAGACATCATAAATATGACCTAAAATTCATAAAAATAGTCCTCAATCTAATATTCTTATCAACTCATCAACTGATCACTCTACCTCTCCTTCACTCCACACCTCTCACAAGCACACCTTGCACAAATCTTCTCTCAAGTCTAGAAACCAATACATTTAGTTTCACTATATATAGAGCATTCATGAAGTATCAAGTTAAAAATATTTAATTTTTATCCACAATACATGCCTTAACCCTTATTTCATCCCACATGTGTCACACTTAAGTAAAATCCACTTTTAAATAGGCCTAGGTCACTTCTAGATCCTATAAAGACCCATTTAGCTCTTTGACACTTCTCCTTTAAAAATAAGAAACATAGGAACACTTTATAAATGCATGAAACCATTAAAAATGATATACATGTCCTCCTTAATTTACAAAAACCATCATAGTACCCTTAAACTTAAGTAAAATTGACTCAAACAACATTATGTGCACATAGTCACCATGAACGAATACACAGTGGACTTCTAAACCTTTGTTCATGCTGCATATAATTGGTAAAACCTTAATAATTCACCAAAATGGTACTTATTTATTATATAAAACTATAAAATATACTATTCATCATTATATATCTAAAAAACATCAATATAGGCTCAAACAACCTTCGTGGATTCTTAACAGATGAATGTTAGACGCACAGTCAAATTTGAATCTTCATAACTTTGACTATACACACTTTCAGATCTTAACATTTATATTCCTAGATTCACCTTAAATTTTTATACATATTTTATTTTTACTTAAATTTAAAAATTTTCATATGTCCTCCTTAAATTCTAACAACCATCATAGTACCCTTCTGCTTAAGTACAATTCACTCAAATAACATTTTGTGCACACAGTCACCATGAACAAATACACATTCAACTTATAAACCTTTGTTCATTATGCATATGATTTTTAAAAACTTAATAATTCACACATATGGTAATTTTTGAGTCTAAAACACTCCAAAATATCTAATTCATCATGATACATCAAAATAACATCAACACAGGCTTAGATAACCTTCTTGGGTCCTTAACAAATGAACATCAAACACACAATCAAATTTGAACCTTCATAAATTTTATTTTACACAATATAAGATCTTAAAATATTTATTTCCATATACATATTCTATTCCTCTACATTTTTTTTACTGCATGGTAAAATTATGCATAAATCGAAAGTTATGCTAAAAAACCAGATACTAGTCTTTCCTTTGTTAAATTTAAATATTTGAATTCAAATGGTCACAGTTAAACATCAATAGCTTTGATATCATCTCATGTAATTGCATATTTATATTAAATTTTCAACATTTATCTACTTAAAAATTTAGTGCATAGTGAACCAATGCCCAAATATTAAACTTTGAACAGTTGACCTTATTTTGTACAATCCTACAATCTTGACTCAACGCACACTATCTTTATGGATCAGTCAGGTCCTTATCATGTAGTGCACACCATTTGATCAATATATAAGAACACATAATTGATGTTATATCATTATCCTTTAATTTTTATTGGCATTAAACCTTGACCACTTTTCCTCATCTCACTGCATCTTGACATTTTGGAATGAACACACTCTGTTGATCCTTTTTTAAGGAACTCAATGTTTACTTAGTTTAAGCATCAAACACTTTGAACCATTTGACTTAATATGTACCATATATATAGATGTAAAAATTAATGTGAACCATTATATATCCATCTAGTCCTGATCTTTAACATCATTAAAAAATGACTAAGTATGAGAACCATTGCTTATCTACTTGAAAGGCCAACTTTGGACCTCAATAATTTTTGTTGAAGTTAGACACATGATCTAAAATTTAAATCATATGATCTCCTCAAATATTATAATCCAAAAATATATAAATATTCTCTTGAAATATTCATATGTGCAATATATAATTCCATTAATTTTATCACTCAAATTTCTTTCTGCCATATAGCCAACTACATCAAGAATTGTCTGGAAGGCCAACTTTGCACATGCATAACTTTTGATGTACTACATCACATGATCTAAAATTTATATAAAATAAATTAGGAATAAAAATAAATAAATCTATATGATTATATTATATTAAAATTTCCACATGTACAATATATTCCATCATCAAATTGCTTACTTGGCTCTTTCTTACCTCATGCAAATTTGGCTAAGTATGGGAAAACATTGTCAAACTGTTTGGAAGCCCAACTTTGCACTTGCATATATTTTTTCATTATTAGTCACAAGAAATAATAGTTATTTAATAATATATAGGCATAGATTTTATCATAACCTTATGAACAATTCACCTTGACTCATCCACATGTGGTAATGGTGATGTGAACAAACTACTTAGAGTTTTTGCCACTAGACCCAAAATGTCTAGATGAAAATAATGATCAACCAGATGAATTTGACTCATTTACATAAGAAATAAAATAATATAAAACCTATTATATAACATTTTTAAAATTATAAATACTTCATATTCATCCCTAATCTTCTCTAACCATTCCAAAATAGAAGATCAACTAAGGCAACTTTAAGCACACTAGGACAAGCACATTGCACACTTTATCATTGCCACTTAGGCTATCAAGGAACTTCATCCACTCACCTAGACACCTCCATGACATCACCATGAGATCATTGAAAACTCTCCAATAATCTCCCCCTTTTTCATTGATGTCAACATAAATCATATATCTCACCTTTTTTCTGTCTCTTCAAACACTCTCACAATAGGAACTTTCTCCCCCTTTGACACAATGACATAGTGGGCACCATATAATTATAAGGATGTAAAAATACCATAAATAATTAAAAAAACACATAAAAAATATGATACAAACTCCCCCTTACCTTTGGCCTACCTTTTCTTTGCCTTGTCAACTTCCTCTTACTCCATGCCAACACCCTTTTCAACCAAGCACTAAAACAAATGAATAAAGAAAAAAAATATATTTAAAAATGATGGAACTCACCAAGAAACATTTGAGAGGGACTTCACCTAATATATTTGATACATTTCACCTCTTGAGCATCTTCAAATCTACATACACCATGAAGAATCACCATACATGATTACTAGCCTTTCATCTCAAGCTAGCACAAGGACCACAAATATAAATTCATGCCACTCACCAAAAAGAAAACATGCTCTAAACCAACCTGATAAATCTCTTATAAACACTCATACCTTGACTTTTTTGATAAACTAATCAAAATGCACTCTTTATCTTATTAGGCTTGTCTAGACTCCTTGTAGCCTTACTTGGAACTTGTAGAGCCCACAATTTTTATTAGATGTACTTTCAAGAGATAAAACTTCATTTCTATAGTAATCTCATATTCTCCTCAATCACACCAATGTTCATCACCAATATCATCCTCTGTAACATACTTCCTTCACAAACTTACTAGCTAATTAAGCCTCCATCTTGATAAAAACATGAATAACTTGAAAAAAATAGAACTTCAGATCTATGTGAATCTCTATTGGATAACTATTTTGTCCCATTCAACTTAATAATAAGCCTCACATATCAATTCATAAGGTAGACCATTTTTATAGCAAATCCCAAAACCCTAGAATCTCAAAACAAATAGAGTCAACAAAACTCCTTATGATTAACATCCACCTTTGAAACTTTTGTACACCTAGGGATAACCATTATACACTTCTAAACCAATATTTGAGCTTCCACATCTTTGGGAACCCATACATCCTATAACCCATTTCAGGACCTACATATTCTTAAGCACAAACTAGGAAACTCGAGAGTAAACAAAAATATCCAATTACACACAAAAGATCTTCAAAGCTTGAAATCACTTGGAACACATATAAAAGAAGTGCAAAGACCTTTTTAAGCATAAAGATCATATTTTTCATTGTATCAATCTCATTATTCCACCTAGAAACACCCATACTTACTCTGTAGACTGACAACATATAGTTATGACATCACTTTGGCATCACCACAACATATCTTCCACTTGGACATAACTGATCTAACTGAAAACACTTATCTCTATCCTTATATAACCATCTAAATAACACCACATCAACACTCACTTTTCCATTAAAAGGAGTCTCTTAAAAAACATAGATAGAGACATCTTTTGCACCATAATACTCTAAAAAAAAGTGAAGCTAGGAGTGGGCCACATCTCCTCAGTAACCATTGTAATCTTATTATATCTATAAGACTTGTTTCTCTTGTTATTATTATTCTTATTCTAAATTATGACAACTATTTCCTTTTCTAAATCACTCTTCTTTTTTTCTAATATTGGATTGATAATACATGGAGACAACATAGATCCATGACATACCTTTTCATCTGAAGAATCCACCTTACAGTTAGGAACCTCATCACTAAGCACTGACAATTAATGTTGTTTGTATGATACAATATTATCAATTGTATGATGTTGACATAGATTCATACACATATCAGAACTATCCTCAACTAGTACCTTGGTCTTCTCCTTGATCTTGATCTCTTCATTCTCAACATGAGTAAACAATGAAACCTCTTCGGACTCTTCAAATTCTAAAGTATTCTACACCATAGTAAGTAGATTACTTAGACCTATAAACTCATCATGACTCACCTTTGGTTTGATTGAGCTAACTTTATTTTTTCCTTGCACTCTTGGATCTTGATTGAACCTATTTTGACTTAATGGCCTTTGCTTGTAAAATATAGTAATGTGACCTCTCTATTCACAGTTGTAGCAAACCATACTCCTTGATGGAAACTTATCTTGTCTCACCTTATTCGAATAATGTTTTACAAAGTTTTCGACATCATAAAAGTTAAATCACTCAAATTTTCTCACACATTTTGACTCATTACCCCCATAATAGTTTTATGTAAATTCATTTCTAAATGGTCTCTTGCATTCTCTAGCCCTATGACCAAATTGATTACATGTGTAATAGTAACCATTGGAACCTACATACCTCATGGAATTTGGTCGTCTGATTTAAACTGTATTCATTCTACCAACACCTTCATTGCTTGTCTAAATACTTGTCTTCAAAGTCAGATTTTTTTAATTCACATTAGTCCTCATCTTGTCTAGAATTGCATTATCTAGTTCTTCTTTGTATCCAAGACCATTTCTATCACTTGCATGATTTTGATCATTTAGAATATTATCTAGATAACTTGAGATCTTTTCAAATATCAAAAATGACTTCACCTTACTAGATGTCTTCTCTAACTCAGATCTCAATGACTCATTTTTAATTACATAAATTGAACATTCATTTTATTTAGCTTTTAGGCTTGTAGATATGACTTCTAATTAACAACTAAGATGCTTGACTATATCTTAAAGCTCCTTGGTGTCTTCATTAATTATTGCCTCATACACACTAAATTTTTTCTCATAATATTTAATTTTAGATATCATATTTGTATTGATCTTCTTCTCAATCTTCAATTCTTTAAGAGAGTTCATCAATTCAGTCTCATATTTCACCTCATCTTCATCATCATTTGAATCACTCCAAGTAGACTCCTTTTTATGTGACAAACCACCTTCCTTAGATATAAATAGGGATCTATCTTCATTAGGACCATCATCTTCATGACCATACTTAGATTCACTAATTTCACTCTCATTTGATGAGCTACAATCTTCTTTGGTGTAGAGACTCTTCTTGTCCTTAAAGTACTTCTTGTTTTCAAACCTTTTGAATCCCTTTTTGATTTTATTAAACTTGAATGATCTCTTTCCATAATCATAACCTTTATCATTCTCTTCATCATCATCCTTCTTATCCTTATGAGGGAACTTATTAGGAAAATGTCCTATCTAACCATAATTGAAGCATTTGAGGGGTAGTTTACCTTTATACTTACCTAAACCTGTTCTCAATTTCTTTGAAATCAAAGCAATTAGTTCATCCTGATATATATTATAAATTTCATCCTCTTTGGGTTTATTACCTTAGAGCTTATTCATTGGATTCATCTCTATATTGAATGGTACTTCCTTATTTGGTTGTATATCATCATTTTTCCTCATCTCATGGGCAGTAAGATTGCCATGCAATTGATCCATCTTCAACTGAGTAAGATCATCAATTTATTCTATAGAAGATACCTTTGGATCAAACTTGATGGATAAAGACCTTAATACCTTTTAAACTATAGTAGCCTCTTCAAGGTTCTCTCCAAGACCTTTGATGATGTTCACAATCTCATCAACTCTCTATAGAAAGGATTCCATAGAATCTTCTTCCTTCATCTTGAGACTTAACAATTGCCTTCTGTGAGTATGCAACTGACCAAGCTTAACCTTTGAATATCCTTCACAGACGATCTATATTTTATACTATATTTATTTAACAAATTTACAATGGATTACCTTAGTATATTTAGTCTCTGAAAGACCACAAGTGATAGCATTCATTACCTTGGAAATGTTCTCAAACAACTTCTTGTCTACAACACTCGATGGAAGAGGAGTGGGATCAACACAGCCATACAAAATAAATTTCCATACATCAAACCCTAGGGACATAATCTATGTATTAATCCTTATCACTCCAAAATTCATAATTGGATCTATTGAACATCAGTTCTTTCTTAGTATAAAAATCTCCTTGATGACTACCCATATCGTATCTTGGATCACCTTGAAACTATCAAGCCTTTACCAAAGGACCTATTCTAATACCAATTATTAAAGGTAAAATAATTCAGATGGGGGGTAAATAAATGAGCCTAGATATTTAAATCTCAATTCCAATCCTTTCAAACTATTTAAAAAATCAACATATATCAACTTTATCAAGTAACATTAACAAGAGAGCTCATTCATTCAATGCATACACAAGATCAAACACATATCATATAATTCCTATGGGAAACCCTCATGGGGAATAAAACCCACTCTCAAGTATGTAACATATGGAATATTTATCCTATAATAAATTATAAACAAGAGACTAGTAATATCCTTTAGACCAACAAAACTTTCTCATATCCTTCTGACCAAAGGTCTTTAGTAAAACACCTATTTCACAAGGAACAACTACCCCTAAGGAAGATAAAATAATGTAGAACCTCATTTGAACACATATACCTTAAAAATAATGTATTTAACACATGATCAGGTATCTCTAATAATTTAACCTTACATAAACTTCCTATCTATCTCATACATGCCTCTCACATATGCATGCCACAATCTCTCTCCTCTACTCAAATTGTCCTCATATGCACACTCATAACTCTTTACATATCTTAAATTTACAAGATAAATATTTATACATCATAATTATGACCTAAAATTCATACACATATTTCTCAATCTACTCTTATTATCAACTCATGAATTGAGCACTTTACATCTCCTTCAATCTATAACTCTCGCATACACACCTTACACAAATATTCTCTCAAGTCTAGAAACCAATACATTTGGTTTTACTATATGTATATAATTTATGAATTATCAATTAGATATTAATTCATGATCAGCCACAATACATGCATTGACCCATAATTCATCTCATATGGATCACACTTAAGCACAATCCACTTTCAAATCAGCCTAAGTCACTTTTAGGTCCTATGGATACCCATTCATCTCTTTGACACTTCTCCAAGCAAAATAATAAACATAGGAACACTTTATAAATTTATGGACCCATTCCACATGATCTGTAGGGCCTCCTTGAATTCTAGGAAACATCATATTACCCTTCTGGTTAAGACTAATTCACTCAAACAACATTATGTGTGCACAGTCACCATGAATGAATACATAGTTGATTTCTAAAACTTTGTTCATGCTGGATACAATTGCTCAAAACTTAATAATGAAAAAAATAGTCTTTCCAAACAAGTTTTCAATTTTCTACATTCAAAAGGAATAAGAAACTAAGAGAATGGTCTAGGGTTAGATGATACCTGGATGAGGTCTGCGCACCGTTATCCAGACAATTAAAGGAACTCCTCTTTGGCTGTGGAGGATGACACCTGCAGAAGAAAGAGACTTGAACAAAGAGGTTGTTAGATGGATAGATGGTGGGCTACCAAGCAAAAGCTTGATCCCAGAAGTGTAAAGACTTCCTTGAGGGATGATAAAAATAATGTCTGATAAAGAGCAAAATATAGCTAGAAATAGAAATGATAAAAGACTGAATCAAAAGAAACAAAGGTAATGCATACCTAAATGAGGCAAGCTATGTTCCATAGTCATCGATGCCAGTTAGTCTATTGACGTCAGTAGGTCAAGGTCACCGATGTCGGTTAATCTATCGACGTTGGTAGGGGCAATGGGCCTGGATGGGGTCTAGATAGGTTTATGGTCGTACAGAATGGTCTAGAGTCTGGTCCATAGTGTCTGAGAGTCTGTTTGGATGGTTTGTGTAGGGTTACAGGGAGACAAGCAAGGCCTAAGGAGGGAGTCAAGTAAAGGACAGGGTGACAAGGAGATAAGGATGGGAGAAGGCTTTTCAGCCTCTCCAAGAAGAGCAGGTTGGGTTTGGGCTAATAGAGCTTGGAAATGGGTAGTAGTCTAAAAAGCAATAACTAGAAAACTAATTACTAACATAATTACTTACCTGTGGCTTGCTGAAGAAAGAGTGTTGCAGACTAGTTGCTGATCCAGAAGACTTCCTGTAATGTGAGCCCTTGTAGCCTGTGGTGCTTGCTGTGTGCCTGAGAGAGAAAGAGAGAGAGGTTAGATTGAAGATTGAAAGATTGGATGTTGAAGATTGAAGGATCATATTGTTGAAGATTTTGCATTCGAGGTGCTGAACGCAATTTTAAGTGCAACTGATCCCAGAAATACTGCCGACATCGGCCGATTACTGACCGACAGCGATGGCTGGAAGGTGGGCAGAAAGGCTAAAAATAACCTTTTGTCCATTTTCTCATCAGCAGAGGTCAGTGGGTCGGGATAAAAAATGATCGAAGGAGGTTTAATGGGCATGGGAGAATGAAATGGGGGTCTAGGCATTTAAGACTTGGCATGGGGGGGATGAAGGGATCCAAGGAGAGGCATCCAAGGGTGGTGAGGTGTCAAAGGGTGAGGTGGCAAAGAGAGAGAGAGGATTATTAATTTAAAGTAAGATAATTATTTTAAATTAATAAGACATAGGTTAGGCATGGTTAAAAGTGGAACGAGACAAAGGGGACCAAGGGGGAGTCAACCAAGGGAGTAGACACGATTTTGATGTCTACATTTGCCCCTTTTTGTCTTATTGGTTGTTCTTGGTGAACTACAAGACAAAAATAGGAGTTGGTTGCCCCAGGTGTGGGATGAGGTGTTCCCCCCTCAAAGTGGGAGTCAAGGGAAGGGAACCTGAGATCGAGTGTCGATTTGACAGATAGATGGATAGAGAGGGTGAAGATGTGAGTGAGAACACTGTAATAGTTGTGATTGTATGCATACCACTTCACGAGATGGTTAGGTCAAATTGTCATAGGTCAAGGGTTGAGGAGTGCTAAAATTAAATTAACTAGGCCCCAACATTTAGTCATAGCTGATTGGGTTATTCAATCTAAGCTGTAGCTCCAATGGTCATCGTGTTCTAGGTATCCCAGGCTCAGGAAATGCTCCTGGAAAACACAAAAAATTCACAAGTAGTGTGGATCAACTTGCTCACGATCTTATACTTATGAGGGTCAAAATGTGATGTAGACAATTTTGCTAACCATTCATGACGTAACACACATGAAAAAACAACCAAGGCAAAGTTGTCTTGGAAGTTGTCGTGGTCGAAGGAGATAGTTGCGATCTCCAAGGTCATTGGTTGAGGTTGAGATAGATAGTTGGTCGAATGAATGGATGGATGAAAGAATGTGGCCAAGCTAACCTCAGAAGATGTTGTGTTATCTAAGTGTTACCTACATAGCCCTTGTGTGAAGGGCCTCAGGCCAATGTAGTTCTCCCCAAAGGGAGGAAGGGTCAAAGTTATAGATTTCTTTGGTCGAGGTCAAGTTGAGGTCAAAGGGAAGAATGGTTTTGTCCACCAGGTAGATAAAAAAACAGATGTGGTCAAGCTAACCCTAGAGGACATTATGTCATCTGAGTCCTACCTACATAGCCCCTATTGTTAGGGCCTCAGACCAATGTAGTTCGAATGAGGAGGCAAAATTGGTTGATGATTATTTTTGGTCAGGTTGAGGTTATGATTAAAAGATAGAATGGTTTGTCCATCAGGTAGATGAACAAATGAGGGTGGTTGAGCTAATCTCAGAGGATGTCGTGTCAACTGAGTGTTTCCTACATAGCCCCAGTCTTAGGGCCTCAGACCAATGTAGTTCAAATAAGGAGGAAAAATTGGTTGATGATTTTTTTGGTCAGGTTGAGGTCATGATTAAAAGAGGATATGGTTTGCCCATCAGGGAGATGAACAAACGAGGGTGGTCGAGCTAACCTCAGAGGACGTCGTGTCATCTGAGTGTTGCCTACATAGCCCCAGTCTTAGGGCCTCAGACCAATGTAGTTTAAAGTGGTTGAAAAGTTGGTTGATGATTGTTTTGGTTAGGTTGAAATGATGAGGATAAGATGATGCTACAGCCTTTTCCATATTGTGTGATGGTGTATTCTGTAACATTAGTTGAGTGGTCTTTCATCCCTAGCAATTTTTCCATATTAGTAATGGATATATATGCTAAAAATGAAATGAGGTCTATTTATGCTTCAACAAGTAATGGTTTATGCTTGACATAAATTGTGTGGTCGATAGTTTCCATGTGTATTGTTGTCTATAGAAACTAGTGAAATAGACTATGGCATGTGACAGGTCTGAAAATGTTTGGTTTGATTTGGTTTGGTTGGCAAATGATTTGGTTGGATCGTTTGTGACCAAGATGTGTAAGAAGTGAAAGGCGCGTTGCTCTTTCATTGACAAGGACCATAATGATAGCATAGGTAGGGGGTTTTAGAAATAAAAGCCCCGTTCATGCATTACGTCGTTGACCAGTGGTTGTGTTAGAGAAGTAATCGAATCACTTTGACATTAAAATGAGCTCGAAGTCCCTTGAGTAGGTGATGTGATATGTGAGAATAGGGTAACCCTTTTGAGTAGGGATACCTTTTCCCCTTTTTATAGGAGACCCTGAGACGACTACAAGCCAAGTCCATGACCCTTTTTTTTTTTTGGTAGACTGATCAATGCAGGAAGTCTACATAGAGATGTCATTTTGTTTTGTGGTCATTTGTGAAGCTGATCGATGCGGGAAGCTTCTATGAAAGTGCTATTTGTAGCAAGATTTTAAGCATAGCCATCCTTTGAGGGAGTGGTCTATATTTTTTCTTTTTATATGTCTGAGGGCTTTGAATAGCTATCCTTTGAGGGAGTAGTCTATTAGCTATAGCAATGATAGTGCAGTTGTCCTTTGAGGGAGCAGTCTGCCTTTAGAGTTTGTGACCTTGGATATTTTGACATCTCAATTTATTTTTTATAGAATTTTGAGTCATGGACAAGACAATAAAAGTTTAAGGGCTCCATTTTATTAAGACAAAGCATCCATACTTTATAAAATGGTTACATATGATTTGTTTAGGGGAATAGGGTTGAAAGGAATGAGGATTAAGAGGACGGGGGATGCTCAAGGGACGAGCTCAAGTTAAATATCAAGTGAACGAGTACTCGACTAACAATAGAATGGTCATAGATGCAAGGCATTAAGAGGCTCAAGTTTTGGCCGTCCATTGAGAGAGGATAGATGATAAGTCCCTGACCCATACTTGTACGTGACGATGAAAGGTCCGAGCCAATTAAGAGCAAACTTGCCTCATTTACTTCTTTCCAAATTGGTCACGTGTTGGTTGATGTTGGACATAAAGTTGGTTGATATGTTGTCAGATCATTTGACTGGTTGATGTTTGGTCATTGTTTGGTTGGTTGATGTTTGGTCGATGCTTGGTCAATGGTCGGTGATTAGTCGAGACTGGTTGATGCTTGGTCGAGGTCGGTTGATATTTGGTTGAGGTCAGTTTATATTTAGTCGAGGTTTGGTCAATGGTCGGTTGAATGTTTGGTCGAGGTTTGGTCAGGGCTTGGTCGATGCTTGGTCATTATTTGGTTGAGGCTAGGTCGAGGCTTGGTCGAGGTCTGGTTGATGTTGGTTGAATGTTTGGTCGAGGTTTGGTTGATGGTCAGTTGAATGTTTGGTCAAGGTTTGATTGATGCTTGGTCAAAGTTTGGTTGATGTTGGTTGAATGTTTGGTCAAGGTTTGGTTGATGTTTGGTCATTGTTTAGTCGAGGTTGATAGTCAGTATAAGGTTGAATTCCCTTAGTTGCTAAGGAGAATGTCTGACAGATTTAGTCTGAGAGGGCGAGATTCTGATCTGCCAATTTGGAGGCAGAAATCTCAAAATCACGGATGATGATGGAGGCAATGGTTGGTAATGGTTTGATTAAAGTGGCCAGTGGTTGGGGGTCATCAGGTTAGACCTCCATTGATTGCAAGGTTTTGATAAAGATTTGATGATGCTGTGGAGAGCTTTGAATGAGATCATACAAAGACATCTTCACAGGGTCCATGTGGTGAGGTTGTTTCACCACAGAGTCAGGGATTGTCTTCAAAGATACTGGTTGAGATGTGCCCAAGATAGTAATCTTGGGTTTTGGTTGTGGTGAAAGCTTGATAGATGGATATATCCAAGGGATAGAAACATGTCTTTTCCCTTTATCCTTTTGGGTCGGTGGGCTAGTGGTCAAATTGACTGTGTTTATTTAGAATAAGGGGGTTAAAGGTGGTGGAGGGACCATAGTCTTGTGTGGAGATCCCGATTTAGGTGATGATGTTTGGGAGGCATGAGAAGGTGTCAGTGGTTTGTTTAAAAGGTGGTCAAGAGGATCCTTAGTGAGAAGGGTGTCCTTTTTAAAGGTTTGACAAATGACAGCTTTTAGAGCACAACAACACTTAGTTTCATGCCCAAATGTGTGGTGATAGTGACAAAATTTAGTGTTGTCGAACCAAGGTGGTCTTGATCTGAGAGTTGATGAATGGGATGGTGAGGAGGTTTGGGAGGCATGGGACCATGTTGAAGGTTTGTTGATAATATGGTCAAGAAGAAGGGTGTCTTTCTCCAAATATTGGTGAATGACAACCTTAAGGGCACAACAATGCTCAGTATCATGCCCAGGTGTGTGATGATACGCACAAATTTTAGTGTCGTTGAACCAAGGGGGTTTTGGTCTGAGAGATTGGTATGGTTTAAGAGGTGAGAGATAGATGTGAGAAGACTACAACAATTGTCATAATAGTAAAGCATAAGAACCCGCTAATGGGTCTACACATTTTATTACAGTAGTGGTTGATGACTTTGGTCTAGGAGTTGTAGGAGACGTTGGTCGTACCATCTTTTTGGTTGGTGGTGTAGCCAGACGTGTAGATGACACTTTTGCATTGAGGGGTGTTGGATGTTTTAGAGGAAATATATGTTTGATGGGTTGAGAGAGTAATGGAGGCAATTTGCCTCTTTAAGGTATGGGAATAGGAAGCACCCCTATTAAGGTGGATGGATGAGGGCCCAAAATAGAGGGTAATGATGAAGGTGGGGGAGGAATTCTCTGGTGTGGTCTAGTAGCCTTCTTTAGTTTGGTTTGAGGGCCACTATTGTGTGATGCAAGGTTAGAGTCTACCCTCATTTGTGGGTGAGTGAGGTTTGATATAGGCTAAATGTCGAGAGGTTTAGTCTCTTTGGGCATGATGGATGCCTACGTGGGTTTGGGTTTAGATGTGGATGGAGGTGAGTGAGATGTAACGATCTCAGATAAAAGACAAGAGAAAATCATGACTAGGTCTTTCTCGATTGGAGTGGGCAAAGAGATAGGGTCTTCTCTTGGTGGAGAAGAAATAGGAGAGTGTGGCTCCTCAAGAGGGTAGAGGGCAGGGATAATGGTGCCTTCTACTTGTGGTTGAGGAGTAGGCAAGGTATGGTCCTCCATTGGTAGGAGGAAGGATGAAGGTGGGGCTAATGGCATCGGTATGGTCAAGGTGTCCTCCAATATAAGAGAGGTCAATAGAGAACTAACAGGAGAAGAAGACTCTTCTACCTATGGAGGAGGTTGGTCAGCGACAAGAGGCGAGACCGTGTTGACCGTGAGTATATTATGCTTTTGGGGGTCATCTGTCATGGTTTGGATATTGTTTTGATTAGGAGGATGGTTTGGAAAAGGTTGTCTAAAGACGTTGATGTTTTGATTGGGTGGCACGTTTGGGTTATCCAAGAAAAGATCCCCCTTGTCTATCATGTCTTGGACAATGTTCTTAAAGGTTCGGCAGTTGTTGATGTCATGGCCTTGGACATGATGAAAGTGATAGAAGTCATTCTCCCTATACCATGTAGGGAGGGATTTTGAGGAGTCAAATTAAAGTGGTCAGATTGGAGGGAGATTGAGGACCCCCTGCTTGACATGTTTTTCCAACACAGAAGCATATGACTCTCCAATTGGAGTGTATTGACAATGTATGTAGTGTTGTTGGAATTGTTTTGTGATGCTTTGAGATGTTGAAGGTTGAGATTGGTCGATTGTTGTTGAAGATGGTGATCTAACAACCACAGTGTTGGCCACTCCTTTGTACTTGGAGTGGGAAGAAGAAGGTCTAGAAGAAGAAGGGTCATTGGCTTTTGTGTTGGTATTATGCAATTTGACCTTGTCCTCTTCAATAGCATGGAGTTCAAGCTTTTGGGCCATGGTGAAAGCTTCATCAAAAGTGTAGAATGTTTGAACCTGCAAGGTGGATGAGATGTGCTTGGCACATGCTCGAGAAAAGAGCTTGATGAGCTCAGGTTGAGGTAAAGGGAAGGAGAGTTGATTGATTAATCCTCTCCAACGGGCGACAAAATTGACTATTGATTCATTGTCAAACTGTCTGATAGAGTGGAGTTCAGTGATTGAGACTTTTTTGGTGATATTGATTGAAAAGTGGTCAAGGAATAATTGGGCAAGTTGAGTGAATGAAAGGAGGGAGTGACTGGTAAGAGAGCTGTACCAATCAAGGGCAGGGCCAAAAAGCGACATGGGGAAGGTGCGTAACAACAACGCATCATCATGCACTATAAGATAATAAGCATGTCTGAATGCTCGTAGATACTGTTGCAGGTCTTCCTTACTCTAGAAGTGAGTAAATTTAAGAAGTTCCCACTGATTGGGATACGGTCAGATTGGGATGGAGGGATGGATGGGTTCATTGCAAATTTGGTCATATGAAAGGGCATTGCTTGAATCAAAAATGGAGGCTTCAAGACTAGACATTTTGTCCATCAGCATTTTGATGAGATCGGCTGATGGATTTGTAGGTGGGGCACCCCCTAGGTTGTAAGGTGCTTGGAAGGTGCTAGAAGGGGTGTATGACATAGTCCATTGCACTTGTATGGGCACAATGTATTGATAACTAGTCATTGGGACAAATGTTGAGGCTAAGGGTGGTTGTGCCATGGAGTTAGAGGGCACAAATTGAATAGGGGCTGCCACAAGCAGTTGAGGGGTGGTGACACTTGTTGAAGGGTAGGTAGTTACTCTTGTGTTGATGGAGGCAAGAGTAGGCGGGATGGAGACAACTAGATTTTGGAAAGGGGTAGGAATTGGTTGAATAGTCTGTGGTTGATGGGGGACTAAAACCCCAATGGAAGTGGGCCCAGAGATAGAAGGAGAAGCCACACTTAAAAGATAGGACATGGTCGGGTTGATGGTCGAAGCAAAGGCCGGAGTGGTCATGGGTTGGGTAGCAGGCACTGTCGATGTCATCACCGATTTAGTCAAGGAGGTTGGCATCCCATAAGTTGGGTTGCCTAAGGAGTCTCGCATTTGACTTCGCGCGAGATAATGTTGAAGGACCTTGACATTGAGGTCAAGGAACCTTGCAAAGTTTTGGTCTCCTTCGGGGACAATGGATGGTTGGGTCGGGGTTGGTAGGATAGGAGTTTGTTCAGTCTCTGAAAGATACTCCATTAGAGGACTAGATGTAGGAGGTGAAGGCTGAAGTGATTGTTGCCTTGCATGGTCAACAAGAGTCCTTACTTGACTATGTGTCAAGACCATTCAAGGCAAGATAATACGTCCTCACTAGCTCAAACAACTAGATAAGAATAGAAAAGAAAATGAAGGCAAGCAGACCCTAAACGTTAAATCCTAAGAATAAATTTTTAGAGTCTTGGTGGCTTATGCCTTAGAGTGTGTTTGAGAAGTTGGCTGTTAGAACAGGTCCTAGAAGAAGTAGTTTATGGTTGGTTTCAGATTATTTTTAGTGCTCAAGAGTCTGTGTTAGGTTTCGTACATGGCCTGGTGCTAAGGATCAAGCTCCCCTCACTTCACGAGCCCAGTGATAAATTGGGGCCGCTTAGCCAGTATATACTTCCCCTAGAGATTATACTCTACCAAAGAATAGAGTGGGCTTTCCCCTTGGTAGTGAAGTCCAAGTGGGATTGCCAGGATGGGTAAGGTATCAGCTAGGTGATGAAATCCTAGTTGGGCCTTGTCTCAGGTAAGTTAAGATGTTTGATTTGTGCAAGTGGTTTGGATGTGTAACATAAGTGGACTAAGATTTATTTGTGATGTGGTTTTTAATTACTAGATGTGAGAGCTAAGTATACATTCAGGAAGAAATGAAATGCAATGTATTTTAAGCCCAAATAGAAATGTGAGTTTGTATGCAGACAAGTGAGAAAAGGTTGAAGAGTATGACTTTTACTAGTCTAAGATGCAAGAAAAGAAAGAAAAAGAATGGTTCTTTTTAACTTTGTTGATAGTGTCTTTTAAAAGAGATAGAAGTAGAAAGATGTAAGGAGAGACCTAATGCACCTATATGAAAAGTAAGAAAAATGAACCCAAGAAATACCCTAGAGTCCCACCAGGTGTGCTAGAATGTTTCCAAACAAGTTTTCACTTTTATACATTCAAAAGGAATAAGAAACTAAGAGAATGGTCTAGGGTTAGATGATACCTGGATGAGGTCTGTGCACCATTATCCAGACGATTGAAGGGACTCCTCTTTGGCTGGGGAGGATGACACCAGTAGAAGAAAGAGACTTGAAAAAAGAGGTTGTTAGATGGATAGATGGTGGGCTGCCAAGCAAAAGCTTGATCCCAAAAGTGCAAAGACTTCCTTGAGGGATGACAACCCACTAGTCGATAAAAATAATGTCTAATAAAGAGCAGAATGTAGCTAGAAATAGAAATGATAAAAGACTGAATCAAAAGAAATGAAGGTAATGTGTACCTAAATGAGCCAAGCTATGTTTCACAGTCGCCGATGCTAGTTAGTCTACTGACATCGGTAGGTCAAGGTCACCGACGTCGATTAATCTGTCGATGTCGGTAGGGGAATGGGCCTAGACAGGGTTTGAACAGGTTTATGGTCGTACAGAATGGTCTAGAGTCTGGTCCGTAGTGTCTAAGAGTCTGTTTGGATGGTCTGTGTAGGGTTGCAGGGAAACAAATAAGGTCTAAGGAGGGAGTCAGGTAAAGGATAGGGTGATAGGGAGATAAGGATGGGAGAAGGATTTTCAGCCTTTCCAAGAAGAGCAGGTTGGAAACGGGTAGTAGTCTAAAAAATAGTAACTAGAAAACTAATTACTAACAGTCTAAATAATTGAAATGAAAACACAGAAGAAGTACTTACCTATGGCTTACTAAAGAAAGAGTGTTGTAGACTGGTTACTGATGCAGAAGACTTCCTGCAATATGAGCCCCTGTAGCCTGTGGTGTTTGCTGTGTGCCTGAGAGAGAAAGAGAGAGAGGTTGGATTGAAGATTGAAAGATCAGATGTTGAAGATTGAAGGATCGGATTGTTGAAGATTTTGCATTCAGGGTGCTGAATGTAGTTTTAAGTGCAACCAACGCTAGCAATATCATTGACATTGGCTAACTACTGACCGATGTCGACAGTTGGAAGGCGGGCAGAAAGGTTAAAAATAGCCTTTTGTCCATTTTCTCATCAGTGGAGGTCAGCGGGTTGGGATAAAAAATGGTCGAAGGTGGTTTAATAGGCATGGGAGAATGAAATGGGGGTCTAGGCATTTAAGACTTGGCATGGGGGGATGAAGGGATCCAAGGAGAGGCATTCAAGGGTCGTGAGGTGTCAAGGGGTGAGGTGGCAAAGAGAGAGAGAATTATTAATTTAAAATAAGATAATTATTTTAAATTAATAAGACATAGGTTAAGCATGGTTAGAAGTGGAACGGGATGAAGGGGACCAAGGGGGAGTCGACCAAGGGAGTAGACATGATTTCAGTGTCTACAAATAGTATAAATGGATTTTAAAACACTCCAAAATATATAATTCATCATGAGACATCGAAACAACATTAATACAAGCTCAAACAACCTTCTTGGGTTATGTCAGACACATAATAAAATTAAAACCTTTATAAATTTGATTGTACACACTTTTAGATCTTAAAATTTATATTACTAGATGAATATTAAACTCCTATACATCTTTTTATTTGAATTCATTGTAAAATTATGTATAGATCAAAAGTTATGGCTCAAAAACTAGACATTGGTCTTTTATTTGTTAAATTCAAATATTTGAATTCAAACGGTTATAGTTAAACATCGACCACTTTACTCACATATAATGTCCTCATGCATTAAAATTAAATTACAACCATCTATATTATTTGAAATTTAATTCATATTGCAATAATTCCTAAATTTTAAACTTAAAATAGTTGACCTTATCTTGTGCAATCTTTACTCAGTTTACATCATCGATCTCTACAGATCAGTTAGGTCTTTATCATGTAGTGTCTACCATTTGATCAATATGTATGAAAAACCAATAATATTTTATCATTATAATTTACCTTTTATCAAAATTAAACCTCTAACACTTATCCTCATCTTATTGCATCTTGATATCTTGAATGAACATGCTCCGTTGATCCTTTTGTAAAGAGGTCAATGTTTACTCAATTTAAGCATCAAACACTTTGACCAAGTTAACTTAATATGCACCATAGATATATATTTATTAACTCAAATGAACTATTTTATCTCCATATATTCCTGATATTTGACATCATGTAAAAATTACTATGGGGACCATTGCTTATCTACCTAGAAGGCCAAATTTTGACCTCAATAACTTTTGTTGCGCTTAGATGCATGATCTATAATTTAGAACATATGATATCCTAAAATATGAGTATCAAAAAATATATAAATATGATCCTAAAACCTTCATATGTTTGACATATAATGCCATTAATCTACTCAGATTTCTTTTTGCCACAAAGCCAATTATGTCAAGAATTGTCTGAAAGGCCAACTTTACACATACATAACTTTTGACATGCTTCATCACATGATCTCAAATTTAGCAAAAATAAAATAGTAATAAAAATAAATAAACCCATATTATTAATTTATCTTAAAATTTACACATGTAAGAGATATTATCTCATCGAACTGCTTATATGGCTCTTTTTTACCTCATGCAAATTTGGCTAAGTATGGGAAAACATTGTCAAACTGCCTGGGAGCCCAACTTTGCACTTACATATCTTTTGTTTCACCTAGTGGCATGACCTGAGATTTAGGATATAAAATTTAGGAAATTTTTTGATCACAAACATATGACCAAATCCCTTTGACTCATCCACATGTGGCAATGCTGATGTCAATAAATTGCCTACTCATATTTTTTACCACTAGACCCAAAATGTCTAGATGGAAACAATGATCAACCAAATGAATTTTAAAGATGCACACAAGAAATAAAAGTATATAAATCCTATTTCACATTATCAATACTTTAGATGCATCCCTAATCATCTCTAACCATGCCAAAATAGAAGATCAACCAAACTAACTTCAAGCACACTAAGACAAGCACATTGCACACTTTGTCATTATCAATTAGGCAATCAAGGTACTTCATCCACTCACATGGAGACCTCTATGACATAAAAATGAGATCATTGACAACTATAAAATAATGAACCCATTTTATAATATTTTTTCAAGCTTATTTGTTTACCAAAATAACAATATGTGGGTGCATCTTTCAAAAATTTTGCTTGATGGGTTTAGCATCAAGATGCACCATAAGAGGACTAACAACCAAGCAAGGATATAATATAGGCATGTAATAATAATAATATTTGGATATATCCATGGATTATTTGAGGATGATAATAATAATTTTTCATTCTTATGCACTAAGAGAGGCATTAAGCTTGATAATGCATCAATCATCATAGTACCAATGTTGACATCAATGATGTATTCCACAAACAACATGAAACCATCCTCCAATAAAGTAGTAATGGACATGAATTAATTTTATTCATATAATTGTGTCCTATCTATTTCATTTATTTCACCCATATAAGAATAATCAAAACCATTTATTTTGAGAAATGGCCACATTTTAAATGTTCATGGAAAATCTTGGACCAATTGGCCAAATGTGCATTACTCCTTAGGACTAACACACAAGATGAATATGATATGGGGATTTATAGGAATTTTTTATTCCTTATGGAGATAATATAATTACTTATGCATTTATGTCTCATAAATGATTTCACCAATGAATGCATCTTTATTTTTAATTTTTATATTGTCTAATATCATCTCAAAGAGGCTTTTATGAGAGGACATTAATTTTTTTTTTTTAATATTTTTTATGACTAAGTAAATCTACCTACTCTCCAAAGTATGTAAAAGGGTCTAAATTAGTCTCAAAGCACATTTTATGTTCCCCAAATGTAACACCATCTCAAAATCTCAATAATTATTAAATAACCTCATTATTTTAGAATTCATCTAATGGTATGTGATCATTTTGGTCCCAGTCGATGAGTTTTGGATAATGGAGGTCAAGTATGATGGTAAGGACATCATTAGTGTTAACTTATTTTTTTAATTAATGAGTTCATCTTAGATATCATAATAATATTTTTAATCATTTCTAGGACAATCATCATTATAAATCATAGTTGTGTCACTTTTGAGATCCAAGGATTCACCCCAAGTGGTTTGTATCCAACACATTGAGCACATTTTTGTTTTCTTGAGGTAATGGGTTAAAGAATGTATTGTTGATCTTCCTCCAATACTTTTCCCTCATAATCATAATTCTCCATTATTTATTTATAAATATGGTATCTGGTATTCTATTAAAATAAAGTGAATACATTGTTCTATAACCGAGAATTACCTAAATTTTCAACCTATTCTTGATATATAATGCCATTATTTTCAAAATCTAATAGACCTACCGAATAATAATAACCCTTTATACACCACTTATTCTTGCCTACCATAGGATTCATGTCACTTGGGGAGTTTTACAACATGAAAAACATCGTTGATTAGGTATTATTCACAACATTTATCCTTGATGATAAAATGAGAGGACACTTTAGGAGGAGGATGGACTTTGGATGAGGATGCAAGGCTATCTAGATGAATTTAGGATGAATTAGGAGATTTAGGAACCACACCTTTGTCATCTTTTATTACATGCTCTATGCTAGGACAATAGTTGGTACTATATTATATGTTTATATCCTTTAAATATTTATATGGTTCTATATCTCTTGGGATGGTGACTTCCACACCCAAATGTGAAGATTTGAGACATTGATGTAATGGGTAATGAAATACATGAATATCATGGATCCATGGATGAATAAGGTTTATATTATATGATAATTATATACTATTGACATGAAATAGTGTGTTATGCCTGACAATCCCAATAAGGATGGGTAAACTCATGGTTCTAGCTGGCTATCACTTAACATTATCATACCATTTGATGGTGATGGTATCATCCTTAAAATCTATCATTGAATATCCATAGTGTTAGACCAACTTAAGTGTATCAATTTTCAACCATAAACCATTGTATATGAGTACCCTTTTCACCTTATGTTAATAAATATTTACTTCAATGTAAAGGGGATTATTATGAGAAGGACCAGATAGTGGCATGTCATTCTAATCAAAAGGAATATATCACCCCAAGTATAAATGTATGATGAGTTATTATAATTAGGATGAATAAATACCATAATAGAATTGGAATACTAACAAATCTTCTATGACATGTCCTCATGAACTTAGAATGTGTACAAGAGATCTATCATTTTTTGTGTTAGAGTTTTCTCTAATTATTAAAAAAGATCATATGGCTTATCATTGAATGAGGTACATGACTTGGATTGGGAAGGAGGAGAACCTTGGGTTTTATTATTAAGCTTGGATGTATAAATACCTTGAATTGTAACATTTTTGTATCAATTTTTAATAACACACTATTAAGCCAAAGTAGGGTTAGTATGATGTGATTGGGAAGGTCCTCGAACAATGAGTCTAGCATGTTGATTAGTGTTAGACAGGTGATGGGTATTAAATTTTATTGTGGCCACATGATGATGATGATGATGATGATGATTATTATTATTATTATTATTATTATTATTATTATTATTATTATTATTATTATTGTGACTCACAATATTGTCATGATTTTAGTGTGTGTTATGATTATTTTATGCTATTGGTGTAGAAAGATTGACCTTTATCATGTTATTTCTATTATTTTTACTATTAATTCCTTGGATTGTGATGATTTTGTTTATGATTATTATGATTGTCTTGATTATTTTTTTATCATTCCTTGGAAAATGGTCCTTATATATTCCCATATTCTTATTAGATGATGACACCTCATTGTCATGTGTAATTTATCCTCACTTGAGCAAGTCTTATACATAATTTATAAGTTTCATGTACTTGTGTGTAACATGACCTTTAGTAAGGTGATATCCATAATACTTATTATTTATATACTAAGTGGGATTTGGTGTACTTTATTTGAATGTCTTGGTAATAGGCCACACAACCATGTTTTCCATGACAAGTTTCTAGAAAACAACTTCAATAGGTTCACCAATATTGGTGAATGTCATTCTCTATTATTATGTTCTAGGTGGTGGTA
The DNA here is from genome assembly GCA_037957365.1 of Torreya grandis. Classification (NCBI taxonomy): domain Eukaryota; kingdom Viridiplantae; phylum Streptophyta; class Pinopsida; order Cupressales; family Taxaceae; genus Torreya; species Torreya grandis. The sequence continues at coordinate 455,658 of JARHVA010003395.1, read as the reverse complement.
TTATAAGTGAGTGGTTGTGTGGATGGAGAGTTTGGGTTAGGAATAAATTAAACCATTTTCACATTCCTCTCTTCTATTACACCATTACCCATTGCATTCTTATTCTTCTTAAACATCTTCAGTTTCTCTCAATTATTATTTTATTGATCTTGAGCTTGATTTGGAGAATATATTTTGATTCTCCCTCTCTCAGTCAAGTCCTTTTATATTTTCACTCTTTTTTCAATGATATCATCAAAATTATTAGCATAATAGAGTCATAAGTGAAGGGCCATTTCTCCATTTATATTGGTTACAAAATGTTTTTCGGGGAATAGAATGGGGGAACATGTTGGCTAGGACTTTCCATATTTTCAAAATGGTGGAAAATATTTCACCATGTTGATACTTGGTATTATACAAGTCCAACATAGTCAAATCATTCTCCAAGTTTTAAGATAAATTCTTAAAAAACCTTTCAAAAAATCATCAAATGCTGTAATTAATACTTTTGGAAAGAAAAAGAACCATTATAATGCTTGCCTACCCAAACTATGGGAATTAGGTGAGGTAAGTAGATATCATTTTATGTGACTTCTTGGCAAGCTAAAAATATTTGTTTAATGCGATCCCTTAGGTAACATTTTTATTTATTTTTATCAAACTTTGACATCTTAAAATGATATGAGAAAAGTATTTAAAGGATACTTATATCGAATGGATAAGGACATATCTCATCAAAGACATTTTTTATTTAGTTTCTCCTTTGTATTACTTGAATAGAAGACTTCCTTTATTTCCACTCCCAACAGAAAAGTGTGATTTTGAGTGAATGTGATGAATGTAATTGGCACTAGAAAAGATTATTAGAACCCAATTTGAAAGGGATAATTACCCATCCATTGGGTTTAAATATGACTTTTTGTTGGACTAGAGTAAGTTTATTGTTGAACATGAGGGAGTTTCAACTAAATTGGAGTAATTTCTTGTTGATTATGTTCATTGGAATATGTATTTGATTTGTGCACGAGTTGTTCTTGTTGTTTAGATTTAGTGACATCAAGGTAGAGACTAGATTTTTTAGCATTTAAGTGATATGTTGTAATTTCTTGATCACTACTTGATTGGTATTTGGAGGTCGTCATTTTACATAAACTTCTTTCACTTTGCTATAAGACTTAGGTTTTTGAGTGTTGACTTGATCTTAATTTTGGGCTTGGCTAGAACTGGCATGGTATTGTGGGTGGTCTTGAACCACTTTATCATATGGATGAACAAGGGTTTTTACGTTTTTAATGGGATAGCCTTTAGAAAATTTGGCCTCTAACTCTAATAATAGAAAAATTACTTCATCCTTATGCTCAAAGAGTTTTTGTTCAAATGGGGATTTTTGAAGATCAATTTGCTTAATAGTTGATTATAATATTTGTTATGTTTCAGGTGGTTCTGACTTCATATTATTTTTGGTATACCCCATTAGCTATTTGATCTTTCAGTGTTTTGGATATGTGGGTATAACTCCAATCATCATAGATGTCACATCCTAGTTTCAACCTATATTTTTACATTTAAATCCATGGATTTAAAATTGGTTATAATGATATTATGTTGTGAGATGATCTATATTGTACTCTATTAATTATGTCATTATCACATTTTTCTATGGGAAATTAAAATAGTAGTAATACTATATTTAATTTATCAAAATAAAGATTTATTATAATCTCGAACTTTTTAATTATTTTATTAGACAACTATTAATTTATAATATTCAAAATATTAAATACGAATATAAATCCTAACTAAACACTGGGATGAACTTATACTTTAAAATACTTATTTGTAATTGATTATTAATTTGTAATGCATAAAATCTTATGATGGATTTACTTGGGAAAGGAAGTTGAGTTATTAATACTAACTAGGAAATCAAGGGAGATAAATTAGAAATTTATCTGATAACTACTCGTGAGGCTTCTGATTAATTATTTGGAGCAAAACCTATAGCTTTGGTTTCAAGTGGCCTGCAAAGGATGGAAAATGAGAGAAAAGGTATTAAGGAGAGAAAAAGAGAAGGATTTGGACACACAAGAATACACATAAGATTTATGAAAAAAGGGAAGCTAGAAGCAAAAAGAGGTTTTGGAAGTAAAAAGGAAGTTCTATCCACCAAAAAAGGGGAAAGTGTACTAGGTAAGTACTATAATTAATTTAATGGTGTAGTGTTGTATTGAAAAAATTTTGGATTATGGTTTTTGTATTTCCTTTTATTGAAATGGTTGTTTGTTATTTTAATTAATTAGATTCATTGTAATTATTACCCCATGAATTATGCTCTATTAACTGCATTTATGTGAATAAAATTTATGGTTGGTTTTATATAACATTTCTCTTTTAGTGGACTATGGATTGAATGATATTCCCTCATTAATTTAATATACATCCAAAAACATTAACATTGTACCATATCAATTTCTTTTCTTTTCTTTATCAACCTTAAGCAAGTTGCACACAACCTAGCTAGTTAGAGAAATTTAAAGGGAAACACTTCAAAAGTTTTAGTCAATGGTTTCAACAAACCATTCCTCCCTCAACACCAATTTATTAAGTAGGATTAACATTATTATCATATTAAATTTGTTCTTTTATTTTATATAAATTGGCCCATAAGCAGCATTGCCATTTTATATTCTTAACCCAAAAGCAAGGTCACCAATTTCTAAGCGCAGATGTTCCAACATATATATATATATATATATATATATATATATATATATATATATATATATATATATATATGTATGTATGTATGTATGTATGTATGTATGTATGTATATATATATACATATATATACATATATATACATATATATATATATATGTATACATATATATACATATATATATATATATATATATATATATACATATATATGTATATACATATATATATCAATTCAAGTGAAACCATGTTCCATCTTAGCAAGGATTTCAATAGAATTGGAATTTCCTTGCACTTTTCTTATAGACTTCTTTATGTTTCTTTCTACTTGCTGGTCAAAAACAAATTTTCATATTACTTTGGAGATAGGTCATATTACTTTTAGGGAGTGCAAGTTTTTTTTTTTTAATTATTAAGACATTGGCTTTATCTGATCCTTCCTGGAGTTGATTTCCAAAATCTTTGGACCTAGCTACACCATTCTTGGATTTGGATTTTAACTAATGGTTCCTGGATTGGACCTTCAAAATACCATTACATTTGTTTTCTCCATCCATTTTATAACTTGAGCTACATTTGGGATGAGCTTGGCTGAATAAGGTAATAAAAGGAAATATTTTATTAATATTGGTTATGAAATCTTACTTTATTATTAAAGTATGAAATATTATTATTAAATGTATGTTTATATAATTAAAAAATTATTATATAGATAGTTAGTAAATGTATTTGATTATTAATATTTATAAATATATAATTATATATTATATATTAGTTTTATATTGGTTAATAAACTATTATATCATAAATATGGCTTCCTTGGTATTATTAAGTAAATGATCATCTTAATTGTTTCCATAGGGGTTAGTAATAATAGTAATACTATTAAAAATTATTTTCCCAATATTTTAAACATATTATACATGAAAATTTTTAAAGTAAATAAAATACGATGGAAACCTACAATTTGATTTATCAACCTTATTTTAAAACTCTATGATTAATCAAGTAGGGGTATGGGATTTATTTTAGTTCTTGATATTTGGGGGTTTTTATGTGAAATGAAAATATTACAATGATTATGAGAAAATTATAAAATTATGTTCAAAAATGCTTGTTTTTTTGTGGTAATTGTAAAATTATGAAAAATGGGTAATTAGAGCCTTTCTAGAATTTTTGTTGGTTTTAGGGGAAACCAAACATAGCCTTTATGGAAAGTGTATGTAAGATATTTATTTCTTAATATACATATTTTTGTATAAATGAGTTGAATTATGCTTATAAATATCTATATAATTAAGTTTGAAATTAAACTTTCATAGTCGTATTTGGTTGGCATGGATTTATAAATGTATGTTTATTTATATCATTTATTAATTATATTTGATTGTGACAATTAGATTTGTTTACATAGATGGTGAGATCATGATTTGGATCATTTATCTATTATGTATATTATGGGGCCACATTGATGATAATACCCAAGCAACAAGATGGATTCTAAAGCCTGGTTAGCCTCATCAATGATGGGCATGGATAACCTGATCAAATGATGTGTTATGAATTTGGATGATCCAGATGATCTTTAGCCAAAGTAACGTTAGAGTAACAATTTAAATTCATATGTTTGGTTTTCATGTTGTGTCATATGATATTAGAAATGTATTTTTCTCTATGATACACATCATGTAGTAGAATCTTATAGCACATAGGGTTACTAGTTTGTCTCATCATGAGAGGATCTTTTCAATAAATTCAATTAGTTAGTATGATCAATGTTAAACTATACATTAACTAATAATTATAGACTAATTTTTATCATACTCAATTGGTGTGATATACTCATACAGTATTTATTGATATTGATATTACATGTATGATGTTAAAGTCCTTTGATATGTATACCCAAATGGTATGATTTTGTAAGGACTCTTGAATCAAGAACCAAATAATACTTACTCTAAGGTTATGTAACCCATCTATATGTATATATTATCCTTGAGAAGATACTATTATTATTGTTTTTACTTAACGGTATACAAACCATTTGGCACTATTTTTGTATGTAGTTAAAATTCATAGTGTGGCAATATAGGAGGACACGAGAATGATGTTAGACATCAATAGTCCTAGTTTATACATATTGATGTAAGTGATAGGGATATAAATACCATTGAATCTTCTCTCTATAATAAAGGAATGTATTTATTCCTTTTCCTTATATGCATTCATATGAGGAACTATTGAGTAAACTTTTATACTATTGTTAGTTCAGTAGAACTACATCTAGCCCTGATTTTGTATATGTAGATGATATCATAGATATGTATCATAGCTCAGGGAGTGAGTGTGGGCATAAGAAGCTAACTTTAATAGGTATTGTTTAGTATGATAGATTTTCCTTGAATGCTAATGAAATTAAATATCCTTAATGTAGCATAGTACTATTACGCAAACTTGTTGGTAGGATAAGGTAGTCATATCTTGTAAGGATGAAAACTTGTATGCAGTATATTTCATGAGAAAGTTAACTATGAAAGTGACTATATATTTATAGAATAGCATAGTGAATCATAAGGTGTGCCTATGGATTATGTTCTCTTCAATTTGTTATTGAAGGTATACTCATATAATATAATCTTGACTTGGTTTATTATTATAGTTAGGTGTAAGATTGTTGATGGTGTTGAGTCAGATACTCAAATACAAAGACCTATGATAGTATGGAATGTCATAGTGTTTTAAAATATGGAAAATACCTTGATTTTATATAATGTAAATATTATATCTTGACTCATACCTATATATATATATATATATATATATATATATATAAGTTATGGTTATTAATGTTTGGGTAGAGTGATCATTAACTATGATAGTATGGGATATCATAGGACACTTTAGCTTAGATGTATATACCTGGTTGGTACATACTATATATATATATATATATA